>JAULKK010073184.1:0-18199 GCA_032355705.1 Rubia peregrina
ATGGCGCATTTTTAAAATTTGGGTACCAAACTGTGAATTTCGATTAAAAGTGGGTACCATTTTGGACAATTGCTCTATTTTGCTTGATCAAAAGTTTTTGAAACACTTAGACTATTTGGGTTCTAATGTCCGTTCTTATGATTTCCCTGGGTATATGTCATCTCCCTTTTGTCCTATTGAGTTGGGCGAGGCCAATCAATCCTTATTTGAGGAATGTTTTGAGATTATTTCTGCTAATCAATTTTCTAATCTAGAATGTATTCCCTTGTGCCTTGGATGGAAACTTCTTTCTTCTTCGTCATCTCCAACTTCTTCTGCAACCTGCCCATGTAGACAGTTTGTTCCCGAAGGATATAATATTAAATCTTTGGATAAGGATATGGTTTGTGGCTTGGTTGATCTCGAATATGTTGGTGTGTATATGTGTTCGCTCCATGTTCCTCCCTGTGTTTATGAATGGGAAGTATGTTTGGGTATTAACCTGAAGTATATGTTACTTGGTATCCATGATCTTGAAGTTGGATGGACGAAGACTTTAGAGGATACTTAAGATTCTATCTGTGAACTGAAATGGTTTTGTGTTGAACAGAGCAATCTTATTCAGCGTCAAGAGTTGAGTATGGTCAAAATGCTTTGTCAGCAAGAAGATGCTAAGAATTTTGCTTCCAGCAAGGCTAGCAAAGCTCATCAAAAGACTCTGATTATTGTAAGCAGTGTTCCCGCATTGACGATCTAATGGAGCTATTGAAGAAAAAGAAAATGAGTGTGATCATTCCTCTTCTTCCACAGCTGGGTGGCAAAGTAAATTTGACGAACAGTTTTCTATAAACACTCAGCTCTGCATTGAGAATGAAGAGCTTCGTGCTGGGTGCACCCATCTTGATTCATGTGTGCTATAGCTTGAATATGTTTGTGTTAAATACAAGGACCTACTTCAAGCCCTTCCATCATCATCTTGTCGGTCTACTGCTCGTGGAGACCTCAAGATGAGTATCGGCGGGAAGAGGATTAACTTGTCAGAAGCTATTAGGTCTCACATTCACCAACTGGAAAAGGAAGTGAAGAATTTGATGCCTACTAACAAGGATTATCAAAAATACTATTGACGTTATGAAGGTACAACTTGATCGTGAGAAATTTTGCCCTATAGCTGATTTTATGGCGTACTATGCCCAACATCTTGATCATATGGAACGGAGGAATTTTAAATGGAATCCTACCTACTTATACATGAAATGGCACTATTAAAATATGTTAGAAAATGCACATGAGGCTGAAGGATGCCGTCTTGAGGCTGAGCAGTCTCATCGCAAAGCTGAGCCACCTAGTCACTATGGTGGTTCTTCGTCCTCTGGATTATCCCGCACATCTAGGCATCGGTAGTTTTTTTATTGAGAATGTTCAGAGTTGTTCTTTATAGTACCTCGTATTTTGTAATTTGGTTTTTTCCATGTCTGAACACAACGTATTGTGCTTTTTTACTTTACCCTATGTTCATTTGTTTATGCCTTTGTTACTCTTGTGCTTTATTTTTTGAAGCTATATAGTTTATATTATTTTTATTGCTGGCATGTTTATCTGTTTTACAAGATCTATGGCTTGCAAAATTGAGGATCTTTATTGTGCGAACTTGCAAGATGTATTGATTGCTTATGTCGCATTTGTAGGCATATCTGCCTTTTTGCAAGATCTAGAGCTTGCTTAGTTGAGTTTACGAAGTTCCAAGATCTATAGCTTAGTAACTAAGGAATTTGTTTTTTGTGAACTGTAAGATCTATTGCTTTCTTGCTTTGCTGCTTTGTGGATCTTCCTTTGTGCAAGATCTATAGCTTGCTTAGTTGAGCTTGCGAAGTTCCAAGATCTATAGCTTGGTAACTTTTGGAATTTGTATTGTGTGAACTGCAAGATCTATTGCTTGCTTGCTTCGCTATTTTTGTAGACATATCTGTCTTTGTACAAGATCTATAGCTTGCAAAAGTAAGTTTGAGACATTACAAACGTTGTAAGTTGTTTGTTCACTTTTGGCGAAACTTAATTGTTTACGATGTGTCGTAGTTAGATATTATTCAGAGAATGTAAATAAAGATCATGAAAATTATGTTGCCCCCAAAGACACACTTTTATATTTGATATGTACAGATGCGATAATATCACTTTTAAAAGAAAAGAAGAATGTGAACAAACACCATTAATCATCTCATGGCCTCTACACATTTGGTTTTTCCATCCATCTTCCATGGAAATTAAACATAAAATTTTCTAAGGTTGATCACATGCCAAGTGTTAGGGATGCTACTGCCATCCAACCTCTCTAGCTCATAACAGTTGGAACGGTGCACTTTTACTATCTTGTACGAGCCTTCCCATTTTGGGCTTAACTTTCCTTTTTCTTTCACTAGGCTCGCTTCATTATTTTGCAGTACAAAGTTGCCGATTTGGAATTGCGTCTTCTTGACCTTCTGATTGTATGCTCTAGCCATCTTCTCCTTATATTTCGCCTTGGTGATCGCTGCTCGCTGCCTCTTTTCTTCAAGTTTATCTAGGTTTAGTCTCATCATTTCGGGATTGTCATCCTCCTTGTCCACCGGTATCACTGCCTTATGACCATAGACTAAACTATATGGCATTTCTCATGTTGGTTGATGAACAGTTGTTCAATATGACCACAAGGTATTGGATATATCGTCCACCCAACCAGTTTGCTTCCCTTCAAATTTTGTTTTGTATCCCATGAACTATAGTCTTGTTGGTGGCTTCTACTTATCCATTGGCTTGAGGATGAGCTACAGAGGTGAATTTCTATGTAATCTCTAACTTTGAGCACCATTCAATAAAGACTCCGCTAGTGAATTGTGTGCCACTATCCGTGATAATAGTTTTTGGCACCTCGAAGCGACAAACTATGTTCACCCACAAACTTTCTTGTTACCTTTGTTGTTACTCTTCCTAGCAGCTTCGTTTTCACCCATTTGGTGAAGTAGTCAATTGCCACAATCAGGAACTTTGCATTGTTAGCACCTTTTGGGAAAGGTCCAACCAAGTCAATTCTCAATTTATTGCATGGCCATGCCTCGTAAACTCCTGTTAATCCAACCTTCGTTTTATGCAATATTGAGGCATTACTATGACAACTTATACACTTAAGCATGAGGTTATATGCATCATTGAACATAGTTGGCCAGTAACATCCTATCCGAATTATCTTCTTCGTAATTGTCCGACCCCTGTTGTGTTCCACATAGCCCTTTGTGTACTTCTTTCACGATTTCTTTCGCTTGTAATGGACCTACACACTTTATCCATAGAGATAGAAAACCTTTTTACACAGGAATCCTTCCTGACAAATGTAGTTGTGAGATCGTAGTTCTAACTTCCTGGCATGTACCTTGTCTGTTGGCAACTTCCCCATGTGAAGTAGTCTATCAGCGGCGTTATCCATTTGGCTTCTTCTATTTGAACCGTTGAAATGGTCGTTAACTCTGTGATTCTGACTGGAATGACTTCCACTCTTACATCCTTGTGTCCAACCAATGAATTAAATCAAGCTATTGTTAGCATACTCAAGGCACGTTCCTTTATATTTTCACTTCTTGGCACATGCTGGATATCAAAGTATTCGAGTTGATCGATGAGCTGATAGACTCTACTTAAATACTTTATCAATTGTTCTTCCCGCACTTCGTAGTCTCCTCTGACCTGCTGTACTACTATCTATGAGTAGCTAAAGATCTAAACACTTATGGCCTTCATCCTTATTATAAGGCCTAAGCCACATATTAATGCCTCATACTATGCTTCATTGTTGGTTAGCGTAAAGTCTAAATGAAGTGAATATCTGTGCTCTCCTCCTTCTGGGTTGACTAGTAGTAATCCTGCATCCCAACCTTCCTTGCTAGATGCTCCATCTATGAACAGTTTACGTGCGATATCCACCCACTTGGATTTAACTTTGTTGATTTTAAGGTTCTGTTGGTCCTTCGCGTCTTGTGCATCTTCGCTCATCATATTTGCGATGAAGTCTGCTAAGGCTTGTGCCTTGATTACAGTTAGCGGTTGGAAATGGATTTCATATTTCCCCAACTCGAGAGCCCACTTGGTTATTCTACCAAATGATTCAGGCTTGCTAGGGATGTCTTTGACTGGGTGATATCCTATGACTGTGAAAATATGTTCAAAACCTTCTTGTTGAGTATACTAAGGCTAGGATTAACCTCTCAACCGGCATGTACGCTCTCTCTGCACTTTGCAGTATTCTGCTAATGTAGTATACTGGTATATGTTTTTGGCTCTCTTGACGTACTAGAACCGAGCTGAATGCGTTCTTTGAAACTGCCAAGTACAGATATATGGTTTCTCCTGGGATTGGTGAATTCAATGTGAGCAACACCTGAAGCTGTTCTTTTAAAGAATCGTACGTTTTTTTACTTTCTTCATTCCACCTAAACTTTTTTTACTTTCTTCAGGACTTCGAAGAGTGGAAAGTGTTTCTCAGCTGCCTTTGAAACGAATCTACTGAGTGCTGCCAACGATCCCATTAATAATTGTATTTCCTTGACTGTTTGTGGTCGAGGAAGATCAATTATAGCTTATATTTTCTCAGGATTGGCCTCAATTCCCTTGGAGGATACCCTGTATCCTAAGAACTTTCCTGCGCCTACTCCAAATGCATTTCTTGGGATTGAGTTTCATGTCAATCTTACTCAGAGTGTCTAATGTCTCCTTCAAGTCTTCTGTGAAGCGTCATATCTTATTGCTTTTAACAACCATATTATCAACATGTGCTTCCACATTTCTCCCTATTTGATTGCGAAATGCACTGTCAATCACTCTCCGATATGTTTCTCCTGCATTTTTTTAAGTCCAAACGACATTTTCACATAACAAAATATCCTAAAGCCTGTTATGAACGCTACCTTTTCCGCATCTTCAGGATTCATCAAAATTTGGTGGTATCCTTTTTACGCATCCAGAAAAGCTAGAACTTCGTGCCCTGCTATCGCTTCGACTAGCTGATCAATTTTAGGCAAAAAGTTAACAACCTTTTGTGCATGCCTTGTTTAGATCGGTGAAGTCTATACACATTCTCCACCCTGCGTCTGCCTTTTTCACCACCACTAGGTTTGTTAACCACTTCAGATATGTTACCTCTTTCAGTATACCAGCTTGAAGCAAAGCTGTAACCTCTTCTTTGATTTCTTTCTGCTTATCACTAGCAAAGCTTCATTGATTCTACTTGACCAGTTTAACCAAATCACTCATGTTTAGGGAATGGGTAACGATATCTGGGTTAACTCCTCCCATGTTCTGCACACTTCATGCGAATGTTTCCTTATGGCTTTGCAGGATTCTTATTATCTTTTGTTTCTCTGGATCTGGAAGATGCTTCCCAATTTTAATGCACTTAGAATTGTATTCGTCATCCAGAGTGACAACTTCAGTTTCTTCCCCTAGATCTGCTGATTCACATTACCTGAATGAGCTTCCATATGAGACAACGCTAACCAACTTAATTTGCTCTAAAAAAATCCCGCTTTTATTGTGATGACCATACACTGTCTCGCTATTTGTTGCTTTCCTCTAATTGTTGCAATTCTGACTGGAGTCAGGAACTTCATTACTATATAGCATGGGGGACCATATTTCCTTCGTTGTGTTCATCCAGGGTCTTCCAATGATGACATTGAATGACTTAGCACATCCATGACCACAAAATTGCACATGATGGTGCAATTTCTATCGCTCTCACTAATGGTAACATGCATTTATATGTTTCCTAATGCGGTCTCTACTCATCCCGTAAATCTGACAAGTGAGGATGTAGACTTTTCAGATCCATCTGCTTGAATCCTAGATTATCGAAGCACTAATAAAACAGGATTTTGACTGCACTTCCATCATCTACAAACACTCTATGAACTATTACATTTCCAATTTTAGGGGTGATGACCATTGAGTCATTATATGGCGATGCGTTGGGGACTACATCCTCTTTGCTACATGTGATTGCTTCATCTGGACGAAGCCTTTTATCGGCAGGCTCTTGTGGTGGAGAATATCTGGCTTTGGATTTCCATTCATTATTGGATAGCAATTTAGTTGACCCATGTATAGACACGATTACCGTTCTGAGCCTCAGTCGTTGTATCTTCCTCATAATTCATTCTGCTGTTATCTTTTGACTTTTGGTCTGTGTGTTCGCTATGCTTTGGTACTTCGCCATGGAGCTCCCTGCCTTGTTGGCTTTATTGTAATGGCTTCCACCCTCTTCTCTTTTTTATTGGCTCAATTTGCCATTCCTCAACTTTTCCTCGATCTGCCTCCTCTGATTTCTACCATACTCGATGTCATGGCCATGGTCTTTTTGGAATGCACAGTAGTACTCCCTGGATCTTTTATCAAGGGGTGCTATCATTGGTGCTGGCTCGAGGAATAATTCCCTATTCACTTGCTATATTTCCTTTTCTTGACTTTGTCAGGGGTGTCTCTTGGAATGATGCCCAATGCATCCCTGATTCTATTCCTTTGAAAGGGATATTTCCTTTCCCTTTCTTTACAAACCTCTTCTGTGTGTCTTCCGTCATTATTTTCTTATCTCACTCCCGTTCTATCTTGTGGTTATTTGCTTAATCTATTCTCTCTCACATATTGCTAGATCATTTTTTCCAACTCTCTTGGGTTTTCAAGCATATTTTTTGTGAGCTCATTGTAGAACTCTCCTGACCGCATGCCTCATGTAAATGCACCCAAAGAGGATTGGAATGACAAGTATCGAACCTGAAAACTTTCATTGACAAACCGGTTGTGGTATTCTGCAGGGCTCTTATCACTTTGCTGAGCTATGCTATTTAAATCTGTGATTGTTTTGGTGAAATTCTATTTCTGGTAGAAACGACCTAGAAACAAATCTGACAACTGTGCCCAAGACTTACTGTTTCCTTTTGGCAAGTCATCATACCATGTGATCGCTATTCCTGATAAGAAAAATAGGAAGGCTTTTCACTCCAATTCGATCTCTGCATTGCAAAATCTTATATTGTTGTGATATGAATGCCGGAATTCCTTCGGATCTGTGGTTCCATATTAAATTTTGACGTGTAAAGGAAGTTTAAAATCTTTTGGCATCTTAAGATTTCAAAGATGAGGTGCCAATGGGGATTTATGCTCTTCATCATCTGCCACTATCACCTTCAGCTCATCTTCGTACACGAAACTCTCGTGCTCTTGGGGATTTTAGCTTGAGCGTAGTCAGAAATTTACTGTACATGCTTTCTCTGTTCACTTCAAGGAACGCTGCAAATGCTCTCCTTTCTTTATCTTGGTTTGTGTTAGGGGATTCTGCTTCTTCCCCCTCATATTTTGTATCTTCCCTATTATATCCTTTTTCTTTGCTAGGAAAATGTGTTTTTTTTTCTGACTGGGGTTCATGCTCTTGTTGTGTCAAACCGTTTGTTCTTCCGTCTTATGATTGCTGTTTCTCTCACTTTTGGTGAACACCATAATTTACCTAAAGGATCTTGAAATGAAATTTGTGTTGTCCCCACAGATGGTTCCAAATGATGTGGTAATCTAACCAATTAAAGTCCTTGTCATTCACCGCTAAATACTGCTTCATGTAAAACAGATCCTGGAAGTGATTCCTGGGAAAATGCTTCGACGATCAAGTCAGTCTTTTCCTTAGAGAATTAGAATTTCTCAGTCTAGCTTCACTTATCTTCTTCAATGCTAATCTCCATTTATTTATAGATGTCTGCAATCGTGGTTCCGTATCTCCCGCGTCTAAAATCGTGGGTTGCATCATGATTCCTACAATCTTGGTTCGTGGTTAACTCACTAGACATGGTTCCGCCTTTATTGGTTCATGGCCTAGTCTCAGACAAGGCTCCGCCTTCCTTGGTTCATCGATGATGTGATCATTAGATTTCACGGTTGAGTATTGGGCTGGGCCTAAAGGCTGGAACTTATTCTATGCTTCTCTTGGCTTGACTTTTGGTAGCTTCTTGTGATAGAGTAAGCTAGCTTCACACATTCATTTGATTAAACCTTGGTTAGTTAGATTGTCTTAGTTTCTTTGTGATTTGAGAGTGTGAGAGATTCCTATGGCTTGGGGGCTAGGGTAGTCTGGGAATAAAAATGTTGGGTATTTTTTTAAAAAAAATTGCATGCTATATTATGCTTAGATATTTTCTTGTTTTTGTTTACTCGAGGACGAGTAAAGGTTTAAGTGTGGGGATTTGATGAGACGTCAAATGCATATGTTTCCTAAGGCATTTAGCATATCTTTTGTTATGTTTTTGTACGGTAAATTGCTAGATTTAGGTGAGTTTGCATAACAAGGGGTTTAGATGACCATTTGTGGTTGTCATATCTAAATCCCTCATTTTGTAGCTTACTTTAGATCTAATGGATTCTATGTCCCTACAAGCATTTAGATCCATTTTTTGTGAGCTTTTATTTGTAGATTGCTCGTAGGAACTTCAGACTATGTAGAAGGCCATTCGCAAGGATGATAGTAGACTGAAAGACAAAAGATAAACATGTTGTAGTAGATGGATGTGCCTAAAGGAAAAGAGTTAAAATCCTGAAGAAATGAAGACTGGCACGACTTGTGTATATTTACACGACCCATGCCAAATTATTGGCTGATGTGACTAAGTCCTAGCAGGGGCTCATTTTCATGTCCCTGTGTCCAGAAGTTAAAGACTTGGACCTCTAGTCTGCGCCCCATAAGCTTTTGCGTGTCCGCATGCTTAGAAGACAAGGACATCAACTCCAGATGGCAGCCTTCATGCTTTTAAACGGGTCGCACGCTCAGAAGGCCTGAATCACCTTTCCATTCCACGACCCATGTGCTTTAGCACGGGCTGCGTGCTCAGATTGGCGAAGAAACACCTCCAGTCTGTGGGTTGTGCGCTATTGCACGGCCCGTGCCGACGCGGCTGCTAGGGTTTCTAATTTGTTTTGACTTTTCTAAGGTTCATTTCTACCTACTATATAAGTAGCCACTAGTCTACTAGGGTTTAAGTTTGGTTATAATTCTAATTCCTAGATCTAAGATTAGGAGAGAGAGAGAGAGGCTATATTCTCTTTTCATTTATGTTTCCTAGTTTTTTCTATGCCATTGAATCCAATTATTGTATTGGGTTAAATGTCTCTAGAGTAGTTTATTACTTGGGGAATCATTTTTATTCAGTACTAGATGCTGACTTTCTGAGATTCTTTGATTTCCCTATCTTTTATGTTCTATGAATATTCATGCTTGATTTATGCTTTACGTTCTTGTAAGATGTATGCTCTATCATGAACCCGTAGTTTTATATGTAGTATACCATAATGCTAGGCTAGAATTGCTACCTTAGAAGTGTTGGGTTAGAGCTATTGTAGGTTCATGAATACCAGGGAGGTGAGTGCATGCATGTTGTCCCGAGAGTACCGTCCCAATAGTTAGGCTCTAACTTGATTGGATAAGCTTATAATAATTATTCATGTTATGGACAATAGACGTCCAAACGAAGGGAAACTTTCGGCTTACCCTGATAGTGTGAGCATGATAGTTTGTAGCAACTAGGGTTGTTTTGTAGTGACTAGAGTCATTTTAACCTTAGATTCATCACGAGATGCCAATTCGCTTGCCTCTTTAGGCCTTGGGATTGTTGTCTATAGTGGAGTGCCCAAGACATATTTTTCTCACTCTCATACCTAACTATTACAACCTAAACATGGCTTTGTTCCTTTAAGCAGGGGCGCACAGCGTTAGGAGTGAGATGGACGGGGAAAGAGCAGCGGATCCATAGTTTGATCAATGCAATTTCCCTATTTGCGAAGGTGGTGTAGTATCTTTATAAATTGGAGACGAACCTTTGTGTGACAGACATTGGGAATTCCTAGCTATCTCCACACTATGCGATATAGCTATGAGATAGGTTTATATGTTTTACATGTGATGGAATTTAGGATCAAAGTTATTCATCAGTCATGTTACCTAAATATCTCCAAGGTAAGTTTATTATAGTTTAATCTCTCTTATTTACATGATCATTAGTTGTTAGACAAAACCCCCCTAACCTTATGTTTGTAGCTCTAGCTATTCCCAGCACACAATCAGAGCGACGCCTGATTTTAGGTTATGTCTAGTTAACTTTTAAATTTTAGCATATTTGTGGATGACCCTGGACTTGCCACTGGCAACTATATAGTAGTTAGTAGTGAGAACAGGAGTAATAATATGAATCTTATCTTTGATCTTCTTGTGCTCTACGGGTTAATTTGAGTTCTCTCTAAAAGGTTGGTTTTATAAAAACACCACGGAGTGCCAATCACATAATCATTCAGATAAAAAAAGGTTGACGATCCCGAGTACTATAATGAGCATATAAATTAGAAGACGCAGAAGGCTAACTAGAGGTGCCATTCAGTGGAGGCGGTGTCGTAGCCTCGGACGTCGACGACAAAGTAGGGATGACCGTATGCGGTGACATTAAAGGTGGATTAGTGCATGTGTTGGAGGATTTGGTGCGGCCAAAGTAGGCGGAGCAGGATTTGTGGCGACCTCATCCGGCGATGATATCGGTTCAAAAAGAAGAGACGGCGCTGCTACCATCATTGTTAGCGTATATTGGCCACGTCTGTAGGCTGGTCGGTGGTATTGGTGACAGGCGATGAGGTGGTGGAGTCATGGGTCAGCACTGGCAAAGGTACGGAATCATCAAACCATTCTGCATTCTGGGATTGTGCAGTCTGTACTAAAACACCTGGCACAACAAATGAAAATTAATCTTCATAAAATCATCATTACAACTGTTGAAAAATGTGCATGATTCCAAATCAGGAAAATGATATCTTTTCTTGCTAGCTGGATAACCTAGAAACATGCATCGTCGACTTCTGGGAGCAAACTTGTCATGAAATCTAGGAATATTATAGGCAAAGCACAGACAAGCAAAGACACACATCAACTTGTAATTTTGTGTGCATCCATGTTGGAGCTTGAATAGAGTACGAACATTGAGTTTTTTGTCGGTGTCCGGTTGATTAAAAATGCAGCAGTTTGAACACGGTCTCCCCAAAATTTAACCGGTAGATTAGCCAGTAAGTGCAAAGCCCGAGCCACATTTAACGAATGATGATGCTTGAGCCCTACACGACCATTCTGCTGTGGTGTGTCAACCATAGAAGTCTCAAACAATATACTGGATTCAACGAAGTAAGATCGCAAAGGAAGAAACTATGTACCATTATCAGCACAGACAAGATGAATAATGTGACTGAACTGATTCTTAATCAAAGCACAAAATACTATAAATCTAGAAGTCACATCTGACTTAGCCACTAATAAATAAACCCAAATAGCTCGGAAATAACCATTAACAATAGTTAAAAAATAAAATGCATCACCAGAATAAAGTGAGCTATAAGGTCCCCAAACATCACAATGTATCAATTTAAACAAACAACTAACATTTGAAGAACTCAAAGGAAAACCGTGTCTAGTTTGCTTTGCTCTATGAAACAAAGAGAAAGGAATAGAAGTATTATTTGTGCTAAAATAAATATTGGGAACGGAAGAAAACACTGTAGAGGATGAATGTAAAGATGTTGATGAAATAATACAAATGAAGATGCAGAAACTGAAGCAGCTGTTGAAACTGACTGCGGGACATGAGATTGAATGCGCGTTTCCAGCAGACGAAGCCAATAAACCACCCTTGCTGTTCACCCCCACTAATCACAGTTCTTGTACTGATTTTGTGTAATATGCAATAATTTTCAATAAGAAAAGCTAGACTTTTTAAGGCAGACAACAATTTAGAGCATGGTAATAAGTTGCATCGTAGTGTAGGTATATAAATCACATAGTAAGAGGGATATCTCCAAAACGTAAAGAACCATATTGTGTAGAAGACGACACAAATCCATCATGAAGTATAACATTAATAGAATCAGTAGTAGCAGTAATATCAATAAGACAACCTTTATCACCAGTTATGTGATATGAGGCTCCCGAATCAAGAATCCAAGGTAAAGTAGGCTTACCTCACCCAAGTTCAGAAGGAGAATTTAAATGATTAAATAAATTAAGGGTCGTACTCCATTGCTCGCCAGATAGAGCAGGATCAAAATCAGATTGGGCAGGGGATCTGGAGGCTGAAGTCGCAAGTCATGTGATATGCGGCTCCGGAATCAAGAATCCAAGGTAAAGTAGGCTTACCTCACCCAAGGTCAAAAGAATAATTTAACTGATTAAATAAATTAAGGGTTGTACTTTATTGGTCGCTAGATAGAGCAGGACCAAAATCAGATCGGGCAGGGGATTTGGAGGCCGCAGTCACAAATCCTTACAGTGAGGTAACATGTCGGTGAATGGCGGATGAGGTTGATGGGATGCGCTAGCGCTAGCAGCTGGAGCACCAGTTCCGATGGTGACTGGCGGAGCTAGCTCCATGTTTTTACGGTGTTAACTCTGTCCCTCATCTCCGTGAACCATTCTGGATAGCCTGTGAGCTTGAAATAGGTAGCTTTGTCGCGACCCTTGCGATTACAATGAGGACAAGTAAGATTCTTGCGTATAGCTGCAGTGACAACTCAAGGTGAAGATCCTGAAGGTGGTGGATAACGAACGGCATATGCCATGGAGTCAGTTGAAGATTCACGAGTCTGTATGAATGATTTGTGAGTCTCCTCCTGAGTTGTGAGATCATAAATGCGCATGATGGATGGTAGAGGTTCTTGAGACATTGTATTGGATTGCAGGGTGTGGTAACCATCGTTCAAACCGAGGAGAAATTGATAAATAATCTCTTATTCACAGTTATGGATGGCAGCAACAGCAACATTACACGTACACAATGGTTTGAAAGCTTCACAGGAACAAAATGGATGAGGCTGATAAGAGTTGTAATCATCATAGACCTTCTTAAGTTTACCAAAGTAGATGGAAACTGTCTGACCATTCTGGAAGCAATCGATGATATCACCACACATATGCAAAATTTAAGACCATTGCTAGAAAAAAAATCATCCGAAAGATCATCCCATTATCGTTTAACAGTTGAAAAATAGTTCACTGAAGATCGAACAGATGGATCAACAGTCTGCAGGATCCAGCAAACGAGGGTAGCATTTACTCCGGGCCAATCATCATAATCAGGATCATCATCCGGGGTTGAGTAATGGTTCCATTAATGAAACCAAGTTTCTTCTTAGCAAGCAAAGCACTACATATTGCAGTCGTCAATTCGATGTAGTTTTCTCCACCTTTCAGTACGATGAGACGAATGAGAAAACTGGGACTGTTAGAAGGATAAATGTAGTGGGGAGAATTTTTCAATCAGCCAATAGGTACGGTATGCCTAGCGCCATATTGCAATGGGAACTTATTCATTAAAGCTACAATAACATCAATGGCATTGAGATCCTGGATTCTTGCAGCATCATGGGCAGATTCATATTCAATGGTAGACATTAGTGCAGATCAGATCAGATTGGTAGTGGAATTGAGTTGGCGGAGTGTGTAAACAGTGGACAGTGCACGTGAGGTGGACGTCGACAGTAGATCGGTGTTGCAGCGGCAACCATCGATCGAACTTTGGTCGGTAGAATAGCAACAGACGGCGGAGACGCAGCGTGTAGGCAGTGAACGGCGGTGTGCGAGGCTAGCATCAGCATTAGATAGGTGTTACAACGGCAACCGTTGACCAAACTTTGGTCTGTAGAATAGCAACGGACATCGATGACGATGGTTATAGGAAAATTTGGGTTGGAAATTGTAGGGTTTAGATTTTAGGATTTTAGGCTCAGATACCATGTAGAAAGTAAGGGAATAATGTTGTGATTGTATTCATGATATGGGTTACAATATATAGGGGTACAAGATACCTATATAGAGTCATAAAAGGAAATTGATTCTAGTCTATACAGAAGTAATATTAACAAAATATTGCTATTACTTAATAGTTACAATTTTATATAACTTAACTTTTATTAAATCAATCACGTGCCAATCTCGTGCTATTTTAGTTTATTCTTTCTCTGCACGCTATGAGACTTTAAAATGTCATTTTAAATATTATAGGGATATTAGTTTCATGATATCGGGAATTTTAGTCAGTTTGAGTTGAACGCCAAGAAAAAACATGTAAACATTTTTTTGAGTTCGTGTGCTTTTTGAATGTGCAAAAATCATATAAATGAAAAGAAAAAAGTAAACTATTTAGTGAATCTTTAGAGCATGAAAAATTTTGTGTAATAAGGATTTTGGTTTTAATTTGAGATTCTACTCATTTTTTAGCTCCAACGGAGTCTGCATCCTATTCTCTAAAATAGAAATTTGGAGGAAAGAGAAGAATTTATTCTCTACATCGGTAGAGAGATGATTAGTTTGAAGAATTTAAAATTTAACTTACTATACAAAACTAACATACAAAATTAAATGTCATTTTCTCTAATGTTAAAATTTACATGAGAATGAGAAACACATTTCATGTAATTATCGAGAAAGACAATTGAATTGAGAGAATGAATATTTAATACACTAAACTAATATACAAAATTAAATGTCAATTTTTTTTCAAAATGAAAATTATGTTGTAGTTTAAGCAAGAAATTATAAAAGAAAATGAATTTTTGTTCCACAAAGTCTTGTTTTAGACAACCTAAAATTTAGGCAGGGAACCTTATGCAATTATTATATATTCTAAATGGGATGGAGTTTTTTTAAAAAAATCCTCATAAAGTGGAGGGCTTTCTGTGTAAATAGAATAAATTTAGTCCATATGCAACTCGCAAACTCGCAAACTCGCAGTTTTCCCTGTATCTTTCTTCGGTACAGCTCCCAGTACAAGGATTATCAATGTTTGGATCCTATTTATGGAAAAATATATGTCACCAGACATGCTCGGTTTGATGAAAGTTCATTTCCTTATGCTGATGATTCTACTTATGTATCTACGTTCTCTATGGATGTCTCTATTTTTTTGGATCTCGCTGATGCACAGTTGATATTCTAGTTTTTCTATAGTTGCATCTCCTTCTACTGGGCTTGTCATTTTGGTTGCTAGCATTATTGGATCATCGACGCTATGTTCCTCATCAACTACGACACCCTGTTCTATCTGCTCCACCGATTTAGACCATCTAGTGGCCACTTCGACATATTCTGCTCTGCCTATCTCATCGTCGACCAACTTAGTCGGTTCACCTACAAGTTTGCCAACCCCTTTCCCGGCCGCAGCTGCTCCTCCAATCTCTCCACCTTGCTCTCGTCATGATCGGATGGCTACTCGGTCCGCTACTGGTGTTGTTCATTGTAGATATTATTCTAGAATTTTTGCTCATGGTATTCTTGTTGCAGTGCTTTCCCAGACAGAACCTACAAATTATTTTTTGGCCCTTCAGGATCCAGCTTGGGTTTCAACTATGGATGATGAGATAGAAGCTTTCGTGGACAATACACCTAAGATTTGGTTCCACGACCATCGGATGTCAACATTGTTGGTTCTAAGTGGTTTTATCGGCTAAAGTATCGTCATGATGTCACAGTTGATAGCCATAAGGCCCATCTCATGCCAAAAGGTTTTTTGAGATTCCTAGTTTTGACTTTGACCACACCTTCAGCCCCGTGGTTAAAGCTTCTGTCGTTCGGACAGTTCTTGCTATTGCTACTATGCACTCCTGGCCTCTTCATCAGCTGGATGTCAAGAAAGCCTTTCTCAACGGCATGCTCGATTCTCCGGTTTATTTGGCGCAACCTGTTGACTACAAAGGACCGTTTCACCCAGATTTTGCCTGTCGTTTGCAGAAGGCCATTTATGGTCTTAAGCAAGCCCATCGGGCATGGTTTTAGCATTTCAACACCTACTTGGTTTAGCTCAATTTTCAGTGTAGCTCAGCTGATACTTCTATATTTCTTCTGTATCAGGGATCATCGTTGTTGTACTTTTTGGTTTAGATTAATGAAATCATTCTTACACATCAGGAGTTTTCTATTAAGTACTTGGGTGCTCTTCATTGCTTCCTTGGTTTGGAAGTTTCACCCACTCCTTCTGGTCTTCTTCTAGGCCTGGCCAAGTACGCCAGGGACATTCTTACTTGTGTAGGGATGTCTAATGTGGCTCCAGTTTCCACTTCATTTGTGCCCGGTTCTTAGCTCAATAGCAACACCAGTCCCCCGTTCTAGTATCCAACACTCTATATTTCTTTGGTTGGGGCTCTCCAGTATGTGACTATTACTCGTCAAGATTTGGCTTTTGTGGTCAATACAGTTTGCCAGTATCTTCAGGACCCTCGAGATGATCATTTTGCCACAATTACTCTGATTCTCCGATACATTTGAGGCACTTTACTCTTTGGTCTCTCTTTTTGCTCTGTCAGCTCTCCCGAGATGTTGAGCTATGATGATGCTGATTGGGTCCGCTTTCTTGAGACCCAACGTTCCACTTATGGTTATGCTATCATTCTTGGTGGAAACCTTCTTTCCTGGAGTGCCAAAAAAAGCCCACTATTTCTCGTTCCAGCACCGAGTTTGATTATCGTGCTCTCACAACATGGCTTCTGAGGTTGTTTATCTTACTCATCTTTTGTGAGATCTCCATGTTCCACTTTCTGGTTCTCCACTACTGTTATACGATAACAATAGTAAAATTCTCATGGCTTAGAATTCAGTTGCTCACAAGAAGGCGAAAAAAATCGACTATCATTTTTTTAGAGTTAGTTAGGGTGAGTAAGCTGAGCGTTTCTCATGTTCCTACCTCCATTCAGATTACAAACATCTTCACCAGGGGTCTCTCTCGTCCTCTGTTTGAGTTTTTAGAATCAAACTTTGCGTCTCTAAGCATCTGATGTTTCGCTTAGGTGGGTGTGTGTGTGTGTTAGATTTATTCAAATAGAGGACTAGGGTTTGTTAGAGTTAGAGTTGTTGTTACCTTATGACTCTCTGATGTAATCTTCTATTTATTCTCATGAATCAATGACATACTCACTATGGGAAATCATTCTTTTGGATCAATTATCAAATCAAAGGTAGTATTAACTTGTTGCACGTTATGAGTTCGTTATAACTTTTCCAGTAAAATGTTTATAAAAAATCATTGAGAATTTCTAAATTTTCTTTGTAATGCTTTGTTACCATTTTTTTTCAACTTAACTTTTATTAAATCGATCACGTGCCAATCTCATGCTATTTTAATTTTTATTTCCATGCACACTGTGATACTTTAAAAATGCTATTTTTTAATATTATAGGGATATTAGTTTCATGATACTATGAATTTTAGTCAGTTTTAGAATGTGCAAAACTACATATTAATGAAAAGAAAAATAGTAAACTATTTGGTGAATCTGCACATGCACCTATGTTTTAAGAGAGTTGGTTATAAAGGCCAGAATGAAAGAGAGTTGTAAGAGAGCTGGTTACAATACCAACCTTCTTTGGTTATAAAGGATTTTCTTAATAGAACTATGAATTTTCAATTAATAATAATTGTTCTTAATTACATATATGTATATATTTCTAATCAATTTTTTTGTGATTTACTACATCCCTCGAGAGATTGTACCACTCCTACAGCTTGAGAAAACACTCGTTGTACTAAGGTGCTATGGGACAGAGTGACATATGAACTACTAATGGGGTGAAAAGATCAAAGCCCTATCCCCAAAGGGCTTTGGGAAGTTCTTTTCTGGAAACTGCATCTGCATTGGGGACACCTTGTTTTTCGAGATGATATAAGCTTGGTGCCAATCGTCTTCAAGGTCATCATAATCAGAGCTGATTGAGTTTATTGTAATTTCTGCTATGTTGAAACTATGAGGAAGTTCTTATTCTAATTTGTGTACTATTTGTGAGGATATGTTCTTGACTTTTCAATCGGAACGCAACCGAACAAACCTTCTTAAATGTTTAAATACACATCTTCATTTACAAAAGTTCATTTGTTTATACTTTATCCTTTATTTTATATATCAACAATGTCGATATTTTGTCGCATGATATGTCGATCGGAATGACATAGAGTGCAATTTCAGACGTCTTTCTGAAATAATATATGCGACTTCGCACGCAGTTCATTAACATTACTTACTCTATTTTCTAAGTTTTTTAATCTCGGTTAATAAAATCTCATACAAGAAATGTACATAAACAACTTCTAACATCATCAATGAACTCAATAAACTAATTCAAGAACAACAAATAACACAATAGCAA
>JAULKK010073288.1:0-18197 GCA_032355705.1 Rubia peregrina
CATGAATTGGTTCAATGCTTAGACACGGTGTAGTGTTTATAAGTGTTACCAAGCTTGTTGATTCTTTGTACTTAATGCCCTTAATGGGATACCTTTAGGCGTTGAACACTAAAGGGGTCATTAGTGAGGTTTAGCAAGAGATGTCGAATTCACTCTTGTAAACTACTATCAAAGAAAGGTAGAATATTTACCTTCAACACAAGTAGTAAAAGTGTTGAATAGGTTATATGTTCAATGATAGATAAGAAGCTTGGAAGTATAAGTCAATTACACCCAAGATCCCGTAATTCGATTTTAAACTCTCCTTAATAATTGTTTCTTAATTAATATATTTATATGGTTTGCAAGTTTAACGTGTCTTTAAATTGATATCTTAGAAAAACCAAATACCCCCACCCCTTTTAAAAGCTTTTATATGTATGTATATCTTTATATCTAGTATAGTATTTATCAATATATGAGCAAACATTTAGAAAAATTCATTGTCTCTGTGCACGACCCCGACTTGTCATTATCTACTTAATTGTAGTTAAGAGCACTTTAAGGATTAAAATAGTAACTTTGAGAGTTACGCCGACGACCTCCCGAAAGCTCACCTTGTCGGGGGTAGTCCGACGTGAATGCCTATAAATATTGTTCAAGGCAGCGATTGACCACCTCCGACTGGTTGTCCATCTCCGGGTGGTTCGCGGAGCTGGTCTTCAAAGCAGTTCCCATGAGCTCAAATAACTTGAGCCAAATTGAATTGTGAAGATTGGGTATTGGTCAGAAATAATGGTTCGCGGAGGGCCATGCAATTTGATCAATATTGAGAAAAACAGTTCAATAACTCTAGAGGCTGAATGTTTGGTCGGCAGTGGTCCAAAATGGGCATATTTAGAAAGCTTGTCAACCATTACAGAGATGGTCGTGAAACCAATTTAGTGAGGCAGTTTGACGAAGATATTCATTGCTATATCTTCCCGCACTCACTCCGGTGTGTCAAGCGGCTGTAGAAGACTTAGGGGAGGTGAAGTCGAATACTTAACAATTTAGCACATCACATAATTCTCCACTGTGGTGACATCTTTGCGAAATTCTTTCCAAAAGAAATTTGCAGAGAGTTCAGTAATGGTAAGTAATAGAATATTAGATAAATTATAATCAAGTTAAGAAATGAATATTTTTTTTGATTGGTTTTGTATATATCCCTTTACATATCTGATTCTGTCGTGTATACCATTTGTACCTGAGTATATATATGAATACACACAGCCACAATTATTCGTGGGTTTTACATTCTATCAGCCTTCAATGTTGGTGACGCCCTCCGCAAGTTCATCATCCTCACCCAACTGAACTAAATGAATTGAACTGAACCGAACCGGTCTGAACTTTATACTAATTATTTTTGTACACCCTACATGTAAAATGAAACCCTGCACATACAGGACTTTTAGATACATGACATGCGTTGCATTTCTTAATTTATGTCTTAATTGGGTACTTAATGTTGTGACAAATGATTTGTTTTTGTGGGTAGATTTCGTGACTTTTGGTATCAACCTGTTGCCTTTGCCGCTGTCGTTGTCGGTGCCTTTTTACTCGGTGACAGCTGAAAACTACGCCAACTGCGTTACCGCCGGAGCCCTATTCGCCAGCTCAACTGCCAACACTGCGTATTTCCCTATTCCTGCTCCCGGGGTTTACTACATCATCTCTGATGCTTTCAGCTGCAAACTTCGACTGAAGTTCCAATTCACCGTCGTCTCCGTTTAAGGCTCGAGCTGTACATGAGCATCAGAGCCGCGTTTTGAGTGCATCCGTCAACATGTAGTTGTTCTTGTTTCCTTCATTTGCATGCATTTCCTGTTTTTGTTCATTTCTGGCTTTCTAGTACTGCATAACAATAATACTTTCTTTGGTTGATGGAGTACTTACTCCGTCCATCGAGAAAGACCAAGGTTCAATAAAATGTCCGATCTGATGATTAGTTAATCTCTTTCAGTTTTGATTTTTCTCTGAATATTTCCTTTCTTTTCAACTTCATTCAAAGTTGTTTATGATATGAATCTCCTCGCGAAAACTTTGGATTGCGGAATTTTAGATTTTTGACTAAACGAGGGATTTCACAGACCCTAGTATAGCCGCACAAACTGATCAAAATTATCCCTCGGGATCTTGAACAACTCGAGAATTGTAACGCCAACTAGCCCGCAGGATTGGTTCACAAAGAGTATTGATACTTAATTAACCCGCAGGATTAAGCAACAATTGAGATTAATTCTCTCAAGCAATAAACTCTAAAATATGAATTTTTGATTGATAAAATGGTTTTAAAGTGTGTAATGGCTCGGCCATACCCCTCTATTTATAGGGATATATATTGCCCAAAATCCTAATTACAATTGGAAACTGAATCGAATTATGACAGCTTTAAGAAGCAAATACCATATCTAACTAGAACTCCTAAAATAAATAGTAATATACTCGAATTCTTCTTCAAGTAACTTTGAAGAATATTACCTTATCTAATATTACTAAATCTAATTCTAATCAAATCAAAACTCCAAAATTACAATATTTCATAATTAATTCTAAATTTGAGCACACTATCTCATTAAAAAACCTAATGAAAAAAAGAGTATAGTGTTATAAAAATATAATAAATGATATTTTTTAGATCGTATCTCAAAACACAGCTGATTCTTGATCGTGAGCAAATCTTTCGTAAATCTCCCGCAAACAGAGAACTCTAATAGAATATTAGATAAATTAGAATCAGGTTAAGAAAGGAATACCATTTCTGATTGGTTTTGTATATTTCATTTTCCATATCTGATTCTGCCTTGTATACCCTTTGTACTTTATTATATATATGAATACACACAGCCACAATTATTTGTGGGTTTTACATTCTATCAAATATTCATTTCTGTGATGTATACTGTCTTTTGGCAGTGATTTGGAGCAAGCCTATTTAAGATCGTGTGGGTCTTGTCATAGAGATCGTATATGTTCACGCTGTGACAAATGAAACAAAGCTACAAGTAACTCTGTAAAATTCTACCTTTGATTATTTTCAACGAAATTCGGGTGGTGTTGAATTTATCATTTTGATCATTCAATGGCATGCATGGAGAGTTAGTTGCTCTAATGTGCAGGAGGTTTAGACTTGTGCATGTCAGTGGCATTTTTGGCGGATCAGCAGAGGTAGACTGAACTTCAACTCCAAAGACGAAGGTTTTCTTATTATCTTTAGACTCTCTGCTTGACTAATAATTGGATTGCCATGATTCTTTTAGACTATTGTAGCCTGTATGTAAAAGAATTGGTTCAAAATGTTCAGCTCCATGGCAAATTGTTTCTTGTTATCTATAGACTCTCTACTGAGGCAATGTTCCCCATTTTTACTATTGATGTACTATTTTGACGAAGGATATGACCTGTTGAAGTTTAACAAAGTGGTGAAAGGAGCAAGAATGTTTGTTCATCTTAGGATTAGTCTATATGCCTATATATAGAATTATTTTAACTTAATATGCCATACATAGGGTTTGCATCTGATGGGAATTCATATCGGTGGATGTAATGCTTAAGCCATTTCATGCAGTAGAGGAAGGGTTTCTATCACTGGTTACGAAGCAGAGGCCACCGAAGCCACAAATTATTGTTGTTAGATCTTGTTGCTTGGTTGGTGTCATATCTGGTGGGAACATTTATGTCGCAAACCCGAAAACCGAAGGATTGTGTTAGGTAGGGTTGTGAAGGAAATTGACAAGGTCCTTGCCACCCAATTATCAACTGAACATAATGCAAGCATAGAATCTATGAGACTTGAATTTCATTCAATGCATCCAGACTATAATTAAAGTCCCATGTGGTTCATGTACTCTTAGATTGGCATTTGTGAGCTAATTTAGAAAATGATTTTTTTTTCATGTTGGAACATACACAAAGCTGGAGTTTAGAGAAGTTAACGCATTGAAAAATATTGTGTGAATTATGGAAGATTGGAGATTTTGCAATATATGTTTATGTGTGTGATTGAAGTATATCAGATTTATGGAAAATATATATTCTTAAGGAATTGGACTTATGGAGTATCATTCTGTTTAAGGGATTTGGTGAGATAAAGAAAATCCCAAGGGATTGTGATATGCTTAGGAAGTAGATTTGAAAGCGGAATATTTTAGAGACAAAGGTGGAGAATTCCAAACTTTTCGTGGTCTATATATTGAAGGTCATCATGGTTGTTCTACTCACGAACTACATAGAAAAAATATGTATTCAGGTTTTCTATCTTTCCGAGAGTACTGCAAAAGCCAAAACTCTTATGCTCCAACATAGAGTAACTTGTAAATTAGTTCTGAAGCGTATAATTTCTGAAAAAGAGGAGATCCAACATCGATGGGTTTCGGGGTCAGAGTCAAAGCGGATCGGTAGTAAGGAGAGCTTGCAAAATCCACAAGTTATGATATGAAAAGATACGTATATTTGTATGATGTACTTTGTACTATATCTTTCTGATTAATAGATTTCTTCTTAATTAGACCTGCACTGCAAACATAGGTGAATTTCACCGAAATATTTAACCAATTCTTGTGTGTCAATATATTACTTTATTGCATACTTAGTTAAATAAGTTATGTTGAAACACATTAGAAAGTAGAGGGAAAATAGGTGAAATCAAATTTCAATTGGTATCAGAGCTAAGTCACTTATTTTACCTTCGCTGTGACAAGGAAACTGTAATCCAGTTTTACCAATGGCAACCAAAAAAAAGCTTCTATGACTCGCTCATCACTGCTGAAAGGAATGAATTACAACTACTAGAAGGCCCGAATGCAAGTTTTCATAAACTCATTCGATGAACTAGCATGGTATTATATTGAAATAGATTGGAATCTACAAGTTGCAAGTACTGGAGAAGGAGAGTCTAGTTCGAATGATCCAAAACCTAAGCCTAAAGCATCATGGACTCCGGATGAACAAAAGGCGACAATGGCAAACTCCAGAGCATTGAATGCTATTTTCATGGCGGTTGATGAAAATCAATTCAAAATCATCTCTACTTGTTATCAAGTGAAGAAAGCATGAGATATTTTACAGATTGTGCATGAGGAAATAAGTCGTGTGCTAGAATCCAAGCTATGAATGCTAGCCAAGAAGTTCGAATAATTTAAGATGGGGGAGGATGAAACAATTCCCATATTTTATGGGAAACTTAGAGATATTACCAACATGGCACATCAACTTGAAAATTTTACAAGGAGTCCAAACTTGTGAAGAAGACGTTGATATCTCTCTCTAAAAATTTTACCATTAAAGTTGCGGCAACAAAATAAGTAAGAGATGTGGCCACCATGACTCAAGATGAACTGATGGGATAGCTACAAACCTATGAAATGCATTGGAACTCCCAACTAAGAAAGTGAAAACATTGGCATTCAAGACTTCAACATCAAGCACTATCCATGAAGTTGACAGTGATGATAGAATTGAAGAACTTGCACTTATTACGAAGAATTTCTCAAGAATGTTGAAGAAAGCAGTTATTAGAAAAATCCAAAGAAAGATTCGATGGGAATAAACCTCACGTTCAAGATAATCGTGCACAAATACTACTGCTTTGACTAGAGAGATGGCAAAGTTGATTTTCTATGTTGGAACAAAGAAGCCAGTAAATCTAGGGTTGCTAATTCAGAAGAGTATTGTGAGACAGGTTATCTCCGTTAAAGCCAAGTATGCATGAGTTTATCCTTGTTTTTATTTCTGCTTTGGTTCGGGGTGAAAAGGGTCAAGGCAAAAGGTCAGGATGTGATTGTGTCTACTGAGCCACTTCAGCCAAATACGAGGACTTTTGATCTGAGGAAAGTGCATCATTAGCCATGGAATCTTGAGGCTACTACTTCTAGAGTTGATGAGATAAAGGGCAATCTTGTGATCATTAATGCTAGGTTGGGAGATCTAGCCATTCAGGTGGCAGCTTTAGAGGCAGAAATGTCAAAATGCAGGAAGAGGAGAAGGCACAATTAGATGCTGCACCTGAAGAGGCTTAAAGGGTCTGATATGACTATGTTCCAACATAAGCCAATCATGTGTTTTAGGGGGAGCTGTTGCTATTGGCTTTGGCATATTTTTTGCCCCAGGTTGAGAATATTTTAGAATTTTGAAATTTTATTGGATTCGGATTTTGGTGATGTAATTTGAATATGGATTTCTAGTTTTCTTATTTATTCGGATTCGGTGGTTGTTTCATGTTCCAACATTCTGTGGATTCTGATTTCTTATGTCATTAGATGCTAGTAGTTTGAAGTTTTTCTTTAAGTATATAATTCCAACATGAGTGGGTCCACATAATGCCAACAAGAGAGATTATAAAGTCACATGTGGTTCATGTATTATAAGATTGGCATTAGTGAACTAATTTAGAAAAGAAAAACTTTTCATGTTGGAACATATGAAAAACTGGAGTTTAGAGAATTTAACCCATTGACGAATATTGTGTGAATATTCAATTATAGAAGATTGAAGATTTTGCAATATATGTTAACGCGTGTGATTGAAGCATATTGGATTTATGGAATATTCATATTCTTAAATAATTGGATTTATGAAATAGCATTTTGTTTATTGGATTTGGTGAGATAAGGTAAATCCCAATATTCAAGGGATTGTGATATGCTTAGGAAGTAGATTTGGAGACGAAATATTTTGGAGACAAAGGTGGAGAATTTCAAATTGCTCGTGATCTATATATCGAAAGACATCACGACTGTGCTAATCACAAACTTCATAACAAAAATCTGCATCATATGTTCCGACATACCGTAACCTGTTGATTAGTTCATAAGCGTATACTTTAATTTTTCAGGAGAAAGAGATCTGGCGTTGACGAGTTTTAAGGTCAGATGGAGTCTGATCAAGGTTAATCGGTAGTAAGGGGAGATTGCAAAATCCACACGTTATAATTAGAAAAGATAAGTATAGTTGTATGATTTACTTTGTTTAATGTCTTTCTGATAGTGAATTTCTTTTGAACTAGGTCAGACCCCACAGACGTAGGTAAATTTAACCGAACTGCGTATTTAAATCTTGTGTGTCAATCTTTTACTTTATTGTATTCATGGTTAAATAGATTATCTTGGAACATATTAATAATTGAGTCCGTCTCTTGAAAGACGGTCTTTCAATAAGTTATGGAAATGTCAAAGTTTAAAATATAAATTTGAAGAAATCAAAATAAAATTTTTGGCTTGTATTAATCGGGTCGTAAACATATCACTCCAACATATTGCATAATAAATTTTTAATATTGCAACTAAAACCTTTTACCTTTCTATAATTTCAATTTAACCCGTCTTTTCATATGTCTATGAAAAGACGGTATTTTCCAACACTTTGCCTTAATAATTACATGACAGATTAGGTATAATCAAATTTCATATACGACAAATACGTTGTTGTCCGCATGATGTGTGGCATGTTAAAGGTTTAATACATGTAAGCTTTGCTTGTGAGCGGCACCTCACAACCTTGCTACTCCCTCCGTCCCAGTTCAAGCTGCACACTTTTTGGTCAACCTTCTCATGTCATGTTTGACCATTAATAACTTTAATTATGGATATTAATGGTACATTAAAATTTAATATTTAGAAACTACGTCGACATGGGAGTCTAACAATATGTCACATGATGATATTAGAGTCTATATACTAATTGAAATTTATGGTCAAACATGGTCTGAGAAAGTTGACCAAAAAGTGTGCAGCTTGAACTGAGACAGAGGGAGTATGAGAGTTTTTTAAACCCTGTTTTGTGTCAATAGTGTTTGTTAAACTTGATCTGATCCTTTTTCCTGTTTCTATCATAGAACTAAGTTCCTCCAAAGGAGAGCAGAAGTTATAGTTGGGGTGACTTCTATACTTATTTTCTCAATGCTGTGCTTTTTTATAATATATGTCCCTTTTTTGTTATAGTTACATTAGAATTTCTTGCGACTTCTTGATATCTTAAATCAGTTTCATTATTATGCTGGGGTTTCATCCGCTCATATGTGGGATTCGTTATAGTAAACTTTCATTGCCATTATAGATGGCAACAGGCGGGGGGTTTGGATTATGGTACCTCTGTATCCATGTTCACCTAAAATTTTCATACCAATACCCATTTCATCACTCATGGCGAGTACAATTTTAAAATTCACTCTCGCCTTATCACCTACTTGGATATCCCTACCAGCATCATACACATTGTACTTATCCCACTTGCATCTCCCAAAAATTCACTTTTTTATAGTAATTTTTATATTAAAAAAAATAAATGTATTTTCATGAAAATATCATAGGTCAAATTTGTGCAATGTGGATAAATAATAATTTTTTCCATATTAAATAGCTGGTATATAACATGTTTTGTGGGCATGGCGGGGTTGGCGCGGGTGTGAACTAATATACACTCCTGATCCACTACCCGTGGCGGGTATAATTTTCCTACCCAAACCCGCATCACTGTCATCCCTAACCGCGACGTAGGATTTATTGACTCCTAACATTAAATTGAATTCCTATCAAAGAGTCGGAGGTGAGTGTCGAGATTACGTGTTTGAAAATTTTAGTGACCCTCGTTGAAACGAGATTCTATTCTCAGAGGGTGATATATGCGCTTTGCCCAAAAGAGGTGCGTGATTTAATTTTCGGTATTTGGCGGTATATACTTTGGGTTCTTGTTGTTTGGAAAAATCCCCAATTTCACAACTACATTTCCAATTTACCATACTTTCGTACACAATTTCAAAGTAACCCAAACTACATTTGAAAACGGAAGAGCAAAATTAATTTTAAACCATGTTTTTTTATATTAAAAAAATTTGGAAGAGAATTAAAAGTATTTTCAAACTACGTGGTAATATATGTATTAATATATATACTCCAGAAATTGTAAATATTAGTCTATTTAACATTAAAATTTGATTATTATTTTCAAATTCTAAAAAATAACCATGAATTTATAGGTTATAATATAATTGAATGATGTATTTTAATAATAATGACAAATTAATATGTCAATTTTGACTAAATTATTTTTTTGTCCCCAACATAGCAACTTGTTTTTAGTACCCCGCAAATTTTAAGTGAAATTTTCGGTCCCCAAAACCATATTCCGAGTGATTTTCAGGTAAATCGACATTATTTTTGATATGGTTAAGAGTATTTTTGTAATTTCACTGATTAAAAAATAGTTTCAAATAAAAAATCTCAATTTCTATTTCTTTTCCATTTCCTTTTCCTTTTTTTCTTTCACCCCCTAATTCTTTTCCAGATTCCGCCGCCTCCTTTCCCTTTTCCTGCCACACCTCCATCTCCTACAAAGGCGCCACCGTCTTCCCAGTCGTCCTCCCTGTCACTGGAAGTGTTTCTTCTCATAACTATTGTCGTCTGATCCCAGTGGTTTTCTGGTCACCTCCCATCCTAGTCAAATTGAAACCCTTGCCTCTCATTGATTTCCCCCCGTTCTTTCTATTGCCAATCTTCCTCCCATTTTAGTTTCCATTTCCGGCCCGTGGCTGAGCTGGGGCTGAACAGAGTGGGGAAATCATAGTTAATCGCAAGGGAGAGGTGGGGAGGCACTAGGGTTTTGGGGAGATGGAGGAGGAGGGAGATTTGAGTTTCGAGGAGATGGAGAAGGAGGGGTTAGCAGCACCGATGAAAGGGAAGAGAAGGGCTTAGCGGTGACGGGGAGAGGGAGGAGGAGGGAAGTGGGCTTAGTGGCGCTAAGGAGAGGGAGGGGGAGGGTGGAGCGCGATGGTGGTGGGGAGAGGGAGGAGGAGCACGGTGGCCCTGTGGAGGAGGAGGGTGGAGCGTGGCGGCGGCGCTGGGGAAGGAGGTGGGGTTTGAAAAGAAATAGGGAAGGAGGCAGCACATGGAATTTTTTTTTGAAATTATTTTTTAATCAGTTAAACTACGAAAATAACCATAACCATATCGAAAATAATGTTGGTTTACTTGAAAACGACTCGGAATTTAGTTTTGGGACCAAAAAATTCACTTTGAATTTGTGGGGTACTAAGAAATGTGTTTTTACTCTCGGGGACCGAAAGATGGTAAAAGATGCTATGTTGGGGAAAAATAATTTAGTCAATACTAAATATATTCATTTATATTTAATAATATATAAATTATAATAATGCACATATTATAGATTATAAAATATATCATTCGAAAATGATATGTTGTTTTTTTATCCCAAGTGGGAATTTTTTTAATATCGATTCAAATGAACTTGTCCATTTTGTTTTTTTACTCTTTCTTAAGAAAGATAAAATTGAGACATAAATTAGAAAGTTTCTTAACTCATCCTCTATTTTATAATTATTTAAATTAATTAAAATAACGAACTAATTTCCGAAATAGAGTCAATTTTATTGTAAGCATGAATTCTAAATAAATTAATGCATGGTGTTATACTCGAATTCATGAAAATTATTTTAGTGAACCAGTTTAATTCTTTATCCTTCATCATTACTCTTGTCGAATAATTAGATGCATTTAAAATATAATTTATTGTATAAATATACTATTTGTTGAGATCAAATGTAAAATTAAAATGCAATTCCAATATTGTATATGTATGCAACAACTGTAAACTAGCCATTTTCTTCTCTACAGACGGATAATTTTCAATGAAAAACAAGTTTCATGTCAAAAAAAACAAATAAAATACTTTGAATCCAATAAAATAACAAAACTAAAGGCATAATCCAAGAAAACTGTAAAAAAATATTGCGGGAAAGAAATTATGTTTGCAGAGAAAGAGTTTATATTCAGCAGTTTTAAGTATATACACATCACACAATAATTATCCATTTGAATTTTACCATTTGTACCTGATAAATATGGAAGACCCCTTGTATATTGGAGATTCTCTAGAGCATGTACAATGGTGAAGTGGGAGTGGGGGATTTTGGTGAGTTTTGTACCACTATCGCGAGGTTTTGACGGATATGGAATGGGAAAATAGGAGAAACTCGAGAGAAGAAGAGGGACATGCACTCACCACAAAACTCTCGTCCAACTCATCATGTGGTGGATCTCTATGGTGAGTTGGAGATTTTAATGAAATAATATAAACTCTAGTCCAATAGTATTGTGCCACATATCTTTCTAATTTGTATATTTGCTCTAACGGATTTAAACATATAAAACACAATTCTCTTTTAAAAAATAATTAAAAAGACACCAATTTTTTAATTTTTTTTCTATACATAGAGACCAAAATTCATAAAATTTCTCACATCTCTTTCAAGTTCTATTTTCATCTCCTTCATTCTTATGCTAATTTTTTTAGTAGTTTGTTGGTTTGATTCGAATTGTTTAAAATGGATTCATCTAATTCAAATTTTAATAATAAATCGATAAACTCAAGTTCATCGAATTCAAGATATCCTTCCTAACAATGAAATACAATCTTTAATGTTACACCTCCATATTTTCCATCTCCTCCAAAACCATATCATTATTACGGGATAATATATGGGCATATCACGTAAATCTTCTCTTATCATAGAGGCAGTTGCTTTTTATGATATTCGTATATGGCATGCATTCTTTGGAACACCAGGGTTGAATAAAGACATTAACGTTCTTGATCATTCATCGTTGTTCGATGATGTTTTGAATGGAATTGCTCCGAAGTGTGAATTTCATATGAATGGGTATGATCATGATACGGGATACTATTTAACATATGGAATCCATCCCCGAGTGGGTCACATTTATCCCTTCCATCCGCCTCCCTCGTGGAAAAAAGGAGAAACTATTTTCTAGAGCCAAGAAAGCTTCCAAAAAGACATTGAGCGTGCATTTGGAGTTTTGTGAGCTTGCTTTCATATCATTCGCAACCCAACCTATTATTGGAATGTGAAAATGGTGGGTAAAACTATGGTTGCTTAAGTTATCCTTCACAACATGATAGTTGAAAATGAACAACATATATACGGCCTCCATTTTTATGCGGCTGACTTCATGGACACTCTGGAGAAACCTTGTGATACGATGTCAAAAATATCATTTATTATAGTTTTCTTAGTTTAGTATTTTTAAGAGGATAACACTATACTCTTTTTCCTACTGGATTTTTTAATGAGGTAGTGTAATCATTTTAGTTTTTTTATGAATAAAGCCTATAAACTCGGCCATGTCTGCTTAGAATAGTTTTGGATATATTTTAATTGAGTTTAGAATATTCAGTTTTGATTAGATTAGAATTAGATGTGGTAATTTTAGATAAGGTAGATTCATTCAAGAGTTCATCCAATATTTGGATTGATTTACTTGGATGAATATGGTCATCATTTAGATTTAAATTAGGTATTGAAGTTGGATATGGTTTTATCTTCTTAAAACTTTCATAAGTCATTCCAATTTCTGACAAGAGTTACCAAATCCTTGTCTATGTATTCTTGAAGGCCACACCTATGTACTATAAATAGGGGATGGTTTTAAAATTTGAATTACGTTAAACAATTTAAAAATATATATATTCAGATTTTTGAGTTCATACTCAATTGCTTGTGAGCGCTATCATTGTTGCTTAATCCTGCGGGATAATTAAGTATCAATACCTTTTTTTTTGTGAACTAATCATGTGGGCTAGTTAGTGAGCAAATACTTTGAATTGAAAGTCAATCCCGAGGACTAGTTGGTGATTAACTCATGTGGCTTTATTAGGGTTTCAAGAAATATTCAATCAAATTCTGCAATGCAGAGTCTTCGCTCTGATACCAAAATGATACAATGTAAAAAATATCATTTATTATAGTTTTCTTAGTTTAGTAGTTTTAGGAGGATAACACTATACTCTTTTTCCTACTGAATTTTTTAATGAGATAGTGTAATCATTTAGTTTATTTTTATGAATAAAGTACGTAAACTTGGCCATGTTGGCTTAAAAGAGTTTTGGTTATATTCTAATTTACGGTTTAGAATATTCAGTTTTGATTTTATTAGAGTTAGATACGGTAAGTTTAGATAAGGTAGATTCATTCAAAAATTCATCCAATATTTAGATTGATTTGTTTGGATGAATATGGTCATCATTTAGATTTAAATTATGTATTGTAGTTAAATATGGTTTTAACTTCTTAAATCTGTCATAAGTCATTTCAGTTTTTGACAGGAGTTACCAAATCCTTGTCTAATTTGTATTCTTGAACGTCACACATATGAATTATAAATTGGAGATGGTTTTCAACAATTGAATTACCTTACACAATTTTATACACAATACATTCAGATTTCGGAGTTCATACTCAATTGCTTGCGAGCGTTTTCATTGTTGCTTAATCATGTGCGTTAATTAAGTGACAATACCCTTTATTTGTGAACTAATCCTACAGGTTAGTTAGTGAAAAATTAATCGAATTGAAAGCCAATCCCGAGAGCTAGTTGGTGATCAATTTGTGCGGCTTTTTTAGGGTTTGCGAGTTCCCTTAATACGTCCACAGTTTCAATCAAATTCTGCAATCCAGAGTCTTCAAAAGAATATTCATATCACCTTAGGAGTATCACAATGGAGCACAGAAAGATATGACGGCATTCCTCCAAGCAAGATTTTGACTAAATAATAGGGAAAATCCTCAACAACTCAAGAATGACTTAATTGAACATCTTTGGCAACACTTTGGCCCTTCAAATTAATTTTGTTGTTGCTCATTGCTTTAATTATGACTGATTTTTTTCTCCAATTTAGTTTGTGATTTTTTTTATGTTTTCTCCGAGGTTATCATATGTATTATCGTTATTGATGTTATTATTTTTCCAAAATATGTATACATAATATCCAAAATATATATATATATATATGATGTTGTTAATATTAGACTGTAGAAATTTTAAAATGTGTGAAAGAAATATAAAATAATGTGGGGGACGATAATAATGATGTCGAATTGAGTTATGATTGAAGAGATAAAATGGAGAGGAAAGTTATGGTGAGTGTAGTTGAGCAGAAAGAGTGATTATATTATTTAAAAATTGAATGAGTTGGGGTTGTTGGTGAGTTTTGAAGAGGTGATTGCATAATTTGCGAGTGGCGCTTCTGGGTGCTTGACGTTTGTAATTTGACTTCTGTTTTTATTAAGGTGACAAGTTACTTGAGTTTTGTCTGTGTGTAGTTTCTTGTTTTTGCCTTATAAAACAGTTTTCAGTGTCAAAGAAAACTGTATTAAAGGGGAAAAAGGGATGCCTTATTTCACCTGGTGGAAATGCTCTCAATTTATTTCATTTTTGATGCAGGGCGAATGGCGGTGAAGATTGAAGAAGCGTTGGATCGCCGTAAAAGTTCGACATGATTTTGAACTTAACTTTTACATTTGAAGTCAAAATAAGGCGAGGTCGGATGCGTTGGAACCGTCTCGACGAGACGATTCACGCCATTTGAGGTCGTTTAAAGTCTCAAAATCGCAATTTAGTATTTTTCCTAGTATTTTCCAATTTTCTTTTATTTTCGGAAATTAGTTCCGAAATCCTTTTCAATAATTTTTCCGGTTTTTTCTTTTAGTATTTAAGACCTCATGTTCGGATATTTTATTCATTCAATCATAATAATATTTTCGAAATTATTTTCTCTCTGGTGGATTCCAGAACCAAACCTCGGGTTTGTGCTTGCAGACCTTAATTGTTCTTCAAGATTCGTGCTTGCAAATCTTTTCGATACTCTAACTGCGTAAATTTTATTGTCACATCGCTATACACTCGGATTACACTTTAGCAAGTGACAATGCTGCCTTGTCCTCTCAATGTTTACAGTTGATGTTTGCTCAGATTTAGAAGGCACAAAAGATGCGGCTGTTCATCACTACCTTGGGTGGTTGTGCACTATAGATCTTTATATGTTGTGCTTCAACTTAATGCTAAATACATTATTTTGAAGATCTTTAGATCCATTGATGATGCATATCTTTAAAAGACTGAATTTAGTAGAGAACCTTTATGTGCAAGGGATAAACAAAATACGGAATTTAACGTGAATCACCAACTTGCTACATCCACGAATAAAAATAAATTAATCTGATTGCCCAAATGGACCAGAAAAATTACAGATGTAAGGCATTAAGTAAGGTATTATGTCACGCAGGACCACCCAACCCACATTACAGATACAGAAGGGTGATTTATAGACCACAACATACATCTACAAAAGTCACACCTAAACTCCCTAACTCTCCCTCTATTTATAAGATTTCAAGCGCAACTCAAAAGTCTTCCAATTCATGTATCCAATTCTTGTAATTTCCAATTCATGAATAATCCTTTGAGTTGCCCGTACAAAAACTCAAAATTCTTGGATTTCTTATTCATTAATTTTTTGGGATTTGGAGAGATACCCAACAATTCCGCTCTCAATCCAAAATCTCAAAAACCGAAAAAGAGCAAGATGCAGACGGGCGAAGCACAAAAATTGTGCCATACGTGCCAGATGCACCAGACAACTATAGATGCACGTGATAAGTGCCAGACAGAAGTACAAGAAGTTCCTAAATACCACAAACTAGAATAAATCCAACCAGGATATGATTTATTAAACAGAACAAATTTCATCAAGTTCAACCAAGAAATGTCTTGTGAAGCAGATGACAGAACAAATAACCAAATTCTTAATGAGTTAAACCTGGAAAGAACTTGTCAAACACAACAACTCGGGATTCCAGTAGAGACGTTAGAAACACACTTCATCTCAGACTCACCAAGATTAGGAACAGATCACCCAAGCTCAATTTTTTTCCTTTTTTATTCTATTCATCTTAAAACAGAAGCTGATCAACCAAAGCTCTGATACCACTTGTTATATCACCGTCTAATTTTGATACCACTTGTTATATCACCGTCTAATTTTGATACCACTTGTTGGAAAAATTAATCCACTTGCGCATAATGAAGATGACTAAAAAAGAAAGCAAGTAAACAAAATATGGAATTTAACGTGATTCACGAATTTGAAAAAGATTAATCTATTGTCCAAATGAACCAGACAGATTACAGATGTTAGAGCATGTACAATGTAAGACTTTTAGAGAGTTTTAATGTGATCGAGACCCATTTCATCTACAATGCAAGGCTATTGAGCAAACGTTTCATCAAGTTCCTCCATGTGGCGGAGAGAAGGCCGGATGGGAGAAGTCTTAAATAAGTTCAGTGGCCACACAACATGGCACCCACATGGAATAAAAGAAGGAACTATTCCATACTCCTATAGTACTCATATGGTCACATACATACATATAAATAAATAAATCTTCTATTATACTATCTTTGTAAAATGTAATTTGTACTATATTTTTAATAATTTAAAATATTTGAATTTGAATTTCACTTTTGCATATTTTATTTATGACCTATCTTTATTATTTGGCAAATGGACGCATATTTATTCATGTGTGATTTTTAACATATTTTCTTTAATTTTTATTTCATTGACATAGCCATTTTCCTTTCTATGATTGTGAAATTACATTTTTGAAGCAAATATATTTTTACTCATATTTATTTCATTTTAAGCTATTTATAGAGTCTAATATTTGATTCTTTCAATTTGAAATTTAATTTTTTAACTTCAGCAAGTTGTGACTGACTACTTGAAGGTGCTCCGTAATTCTCGAATCTATGATTAATCTCTCCATTCTCAGAATTTCGATCGGCACCGCCGTGTGGCGGAACCACTTATCATTAACGCAGCGCCTCCCATATCCTATGCCCAGGCTCTAACAACTGGGTCTCGGATTGCTGGACCAAAAGTTAGCATTGGAGCTTTCTTCAATCCAAAACCACGAGTCGATCATCTCAGGGAGCCGGGAATCCATTTATCTGATGAGGAATGCGATCGATTCGAGGCACGCCTGAAACTCACTCTAGTTGAAAAGTTTTCAAGGGCTCGTCCCAAACTGGAAAAACTTCGGCGAGATTTCCAAACTGCTGGTTTTAAGGGCCAGATTGAGATATATCTTCTTGATAATAGGCAAATACTAATCCATTTTTAGTTGCCTGATGATAATTTCAGGTGTTGGCACCACAAGATTTGGAATTTTGGGAATTATTCGATTCACATCACAAAGTGGAGTCCAGATTTCGATCCCAACGCAGATTCGCCAATTGTTCCTGTCTAGGTAGCAATGTACAGATTTGAAACAAAAAATTCTTCGATGAGGATGCAATTATATCTCTAGGTAATCTCATTGGTTTTCCTGTTAAAGTAGATAGGGTTACTCTGAATAAAACGAGACCCCAAGTGGCTAGAGATTGTGTTGAAATAGATATAACTAAACCTTTTCCTGAACGTATTTGGATAAATTATAGAAAAACAGGCTTCTGGCAAAAACTAGAATATGAGGGAGTTCCTTTCTATTGCTTAAATTGCCTAAAAATTGGTCATTTGAAAGATTTATGTCAAGTTGATTCAGTAAATAAGGTTGTAGTTCCATAGAGACCAACTAATTTGCTGCCAAAAAAGGATGATGCTAAACCTTCTCCCTCAAGATTGACTAACAAAGAAAAAGATGTTATACCAGTTGATACTGTAATTACTAATCCTGTTGTTGGAAGAGTCACCTTGGATAAGAGAGGCCATTTTACAGGTATTGTCACAAAACAGGTTTGGAAAGAGAAAGGCCCCATTGCAATTTCAATTCAAAAAGTGGATGATATATCACAAACTTTACCAGCAAAGGAAATGGATGTCTCAGCTACTCAAAGAGCTATACCTCAAAAAGACAAGGTCAAGGATACTTTTACAATTATCGCCAGCTCAACCGAGACCACTATTTCTAATCTTACTCAGGTATTAAGTCAGGTAAATGGAGATATAGTTTCTATTAAGGATATTACTCAGAATACACTTATTACCCAGAATACACTTATGCCTCCGAATACACTTATTACCCATACCAGTGAACTTGGCTCCTCTGGTATGCAGATTACTAATGGTTTAAGTGTGGAGAATGTAGAAATCAATTTAGTTGATTCTCATAACACAGCAGAAGATGAGCTACTAGTGGAATCACAAGTTGATGGGAGAAATCTCAATACCCCAGAGGTTAAGCTTTTAGATAAACATGAAGAAGAAGTTGAAGTATTAAAGGCTCAGCAAATGATCCAGGCTGATGTTGGATCTCAGGAAAAGAACTCTCAACCTATGAGTGAGGGTCAGGTGAGTAAAGGCAA
>JAULKK010073395.1:0-18192 GCA_032355705.1 Rubia peregrina
CTCAGCTCCAATCATCTCATCTCTTCTCAACTCTTCTCAACTCTTCTCAACCTTAATAAATTCAGCTCATCTCAACTTATACCCGTTTCAGCTTAACTGGGCAGGGCATTAGAGAGTTTACAAAGAAAAAAGAAGTATCTAACCCTTATACAAAAATTAATCCTTGTCGGATTGTGAGGTGTACGATGATGGAGGTGTTCGATTGGCACCGAGGATATGTAGGTGAGAAAGGGGACAATGTGAAGCGTTCAACCGACAAAGGAGGGAACACCAGCGATGAAAGCGATGGAGGAGCTCAGTGGCACAAGCGACAGAGGACAGCAGTACCGGAAGTGACGGAGGACAGTAGCACTGGAAGCTAAAAAGGCGACGAAGGAGACAATAGTGAGGCGTTCGTGCGAAAATGAAGAAGAGGAGAGGGTGGAGGCGTTGATGTGAGGTGTTGTTTCCTGAATGATGGAGGCACCGGTGGTGTGTGAATTAGGGATGTGTTGTTTTCTGGAAAAAAAATACTTGGGGAGAAATTCGAAAAGATTTTTTAAATATATTTGACCACATAACTCAACAAAAGACATCTCATTAAAGACTGTTCTACAAATAGAACCGCTTTTAATCAATTTTTATTAAAGGTATAATTGCATTTAAATAGTTTCAAACCACCTTTAAATTAAATTTACATATTCAATATTAAATTACTAAATTCATAATTAGAAAAGGGACAAGAAGTCTCCTTGAATTTTCTGACTTTTAAATTTACCGAATTCAATATTAAATTAAATTTATAATTTCTGAGAGACTTAAACCATTACTGAGAGACTTAAACCACTCATGAGTAAACTGATCTTCCCTGATCAATCTGCTTTTTTGAAAAAAAGGGATATCTCGGATAATGTCTTTTACCTTCAAGAAATGATTAAATTCCTACATAATAAACACATTACACATAACTGCATTATAAAACTGGACTTAATGAAGGCCTTTGATAGGATCAGTTGGAGTTTCCTGAACCCAATCCTTCTTGCTTTTGGTTTTCATGGCCAGTTTGTGCACACTATCCTTAAAAACATATCAAGTGCTGCTTTTTCTGTTTTAATTAATGGGAACCTGTAGGTTCTTTTTCAAAGCAACAAGAGGTATCAAGCAAGGTGATCCACTCTCTCCCTTCCTCTTTAATTTGTTTACTGAATCCTTCTCAAGGGCAATGATATACATTTTCCAAAATTAAAAAAAATGATTTTTATCAACTATCCCCTACTTCAGCTCCTATATCACATCTTAGTTATGCTGATGATACTGTCATCTTTTTTAAGGCCACCAAGACTAATTTAACTAAAATGAAAGTTTTTCTGGAGGTTTTTGAGCAAACTAGTGGATAGAAAATTAATTATGAAAAATCAGATTTCTATCTTAGCAAACATTCCACTGTAACACAAATTAACCAAACCAGACATATACTTGGAATGAAAGCATGTTCATGGACTTTCAAATACCTAGGGGTTCCTATTTTCAGTGGGAGGGTAAAAAATGTTTACTTCAGAACACTCCTGGAGCAGATTGACAATAAGATCCTAAACTGGAAAAATAAGTGGTTAACTGTAGGTGGAAAGATAGCACTATTAATACATGTCTTTACTCAATTCCACGGCATATTTGGTATGTTCTCAAACCAACCTCTTACATAGTTAAGGACATAGAAATGAAGCTGACTAACTTTTTGTGGGGAGAAGTGGATCAAAAAGCCAAAAAGAAACTAAAAATGGACTTCCCTCTGCTATCCAACCTCTGAGAATGGATTAGGTTTCAGATCATTGGAATCCATAATTCAGGCCTACAGCCTGAAACTATGGTGGAAGTTCCTGTCAGGACACACCCTATGGGTTGGGTTCTTATGGTCCTTAAAAGATTCTAACAGGAGGAGTTTGAATTGGAAAAGGTTTAAAGGATTTAAACATATTGCTGAGAGTCCCACAAAAATAATACATGGCAAAGGAAACTGTTCTTTCTGGTTCTCCAATTGGACTGGCAAAGGCCCCCTTATAGATCAAACCTACAATAATGATCTTCTTTTTGACCTCATACCATCTGACTGTACTGTAGCAAATTTCATTATTAACAAATATATTATGCTTCCTCATCTGTTGCCTTTTATCACAACTGATTCTGCTACCTTCTTGCAGGAAGTTAATATTCAAAGCCAGAGAGATGGCAGACTGATCTGGAAACCTGGAGTAACTGGGAATTTTGATTTCAAATCTACATATAAAATTACGGCTCAAACAATGGGTAGAATCTTTTCCCTCTCTAAAATATGGAACTACATAATTCCAAAGAAAATTTCAATTTTCATGTGGAAACTTCTGAACTCCTTGCTGCCTTTTGATGATGTGTTAATATGGTCTGGTTTTTCTATTACTTCTAAATTCATAATTTGTGAATGTACCGACTCTTTGGATCACTACTTTAACTCATGTATCAATGCAGTCCAGGTCTGGAATGGCATTATGCCTATAGTTCACCTGTTACTTGCTCACTTTGACACTTTGTGGGATAGGATGTCTTCTATTTGGCATGTTAATGATTTCTCTCCAGTTCACAACCTCACTATCTCTATTGTCCCTTCTTTGGTATACTGGTTTATGTGGATAACTAGAAATAAATTCATATATGAAGGAATACCTAATACCTGTTTCAGTCCCAAACATCATTATTGACATTATGAAGGAACTTTACTTCATATTTATGGCTAAACCTATTTTTAGTAGTAGACCATCTGACCTAGACTTAGTCACCTCAGGTACCATTCCTCTACTGAGACCACCACCCAAACCTATTATTAGACCTGTTTGCTAGCTAAAACCTAAATACACAGAGTTTAAAACTAATGTTGATGATCATGAACCAACTTAGGTGAAACTGGTTTAGGCATTATAATTAGGAATACTCCGGGTGATTTCTTTAGAGCTAAAACATTTTGTATAAGCCGCAAGTCAGTTCTGGAAGCTAAGATGTGTGCTATTAGATTTGGAATTGAGGCAACACTTGAAATGGAGATAAATTCCACATTTGAATCTTACTGCTCTTAAGCTATTAATATGATTTTGAATCCATTATTATCCAAATGGGTTCTCTATAACTTGACTGATCATATAAACCTACTATTGGGGGATAAGACTCTGAAACACATTAACATGCAGGGATTGTGTTGCTGATTTGATGTCAAAACATGCAAGACTCAGAAAGTTGAATAAAACCTTCCATTTTCATGAACTTGATCAAGAGACTATAGGTACCATAGCCTTTGTACCATAGCCTTGGACAAAATTGGTATACCTATACTTAGGATTCAAAATGAACCTGAATAGATGCTACTCATTATCTATTTTTTCTTCATTTGTAGGGGCTCACGAAGCCACTAACAGTGGTTGCAGAAACAAAAGAAACAGGCACACCAATTCTGCGATGAATATGGAAGGATGAAGAAGCATTACAAGTTTTTAAACATTTCTTGGAGGAAAGTAGTATACATAGATTCTTCCACACGACATAACAATTTTCTCCAGCAGCTGATCAGACCTTATTGCCACTTTTCAAGCAAACACTAATATGTGTCTCCGGTTTCAGCATTTTGGTTCTAGATCCTTTTGACCTTGTCTACTTTTGTAACCATCAAGATTACCTCCCTAAACAAGCTTTGTTTATGTTGGTAATCAAATACTTCTCTTAGTTTATAAGCTGTCAACAAAGCTTTACACTTTTTCCAAGTCCAACTTCCTATAAGTCGACGCATGGGGTGGAGGCTATATAGGGGGAACACTTGAGAGTAAGTACTCATATTGTGATTACTTGCTATTTATTATTCAGGTTTAGGGTGCCTATAAATTTCCTACATCTCTACGAGATGTTTTTAGTTAAAACATTAATTTATAATTTCACAAAAAACAAAATTTTAAAGGTATATCTCATTCCACCCTTTTCTTTTTTTTGAAACCATGGGTTAGAGACGGCTGAAAATATAACAATGACAAACACTTAGAAAAAAGTTGCCCAACAAGTTGGACCCTTGGGAGGCTGATATTTTTACTTCAAAGCTGGCTCTGATTGGACGAAGATGGAAGTTCAAAACAGAAAGCGGGTTGAAATTGTCTTCCCTGAACGTGCGTTGAAAATGAACCAGAATGGGGGACCTCTAGCTAAGGTTTGTCCCTACTAATTGTCCCTTTTCTCAATATTATATTTAGTAAAATCCAAGAAAAGTCAGAAACGTAGGACTGGTGGATGTCGTGACTTGTCTTTGTAGTTTAAGTGTAGTATTCCATATGTCTCCATTCAACCTATACATCTTTTTATCATAAATTTTAATCAATATATAATTCAAATATCATTATGTGAGATATTATTAGATTTTCTGTATAATATATTTTTTAAACATCAAATTTTAATACACCATTATTATACTTAAATAAAATTATTATTGATCAAATATGGTAAAAAAAAGTTGACCAAAAAATGTGTACCTTGAACTGGGACAGAGGGAGTATCCATCTTGAGCATTCTGGTTTGATATCTGTGATATTATGAAGGGCAAACCAATTAATTACACGACCATTAAGCTCTTGTGATCATTCAATTTTAATTACTTATTATTTTTTTAACACTTGTGATTAACATAAATAATGGTGAATTGTGTTTGGTTTAATGATAAGTCACACTCTCTGTAACTAAGAGATCCAAGATTCAAAATACACCCCCATCAAGAATTGTGAATATTAGAGCAATTTCTTGATAGAGATTACCCATCATCATGAGACCGTGTCGGTGGTCCTCACTTTGGTTGTGGTTTCCCAACCCACAGTTGGTCAATGATGGTCAAATCGTGGTGATTCCGGTTTTGGTGGCAGCAGTCATTGGTAGTGCAGCCTTTGGGTGTTCTTAGGAGGGCGTCCCAAACTATTCAAATGGATGGAGTTTCATACTCAACCGGCCTTTGATAGATTCAATAGCGGTGTCTCCTATTTAGGTCTAAATTTAAGACGTTAACATGTACTTTGGCTGCTTGTATGTAATCTTTAAAAAAACCAGAAATGATAAGTTGTGATAATTCCATTACGTCAATCATTGACTCTAAAATTTGTAACGTTAATTGCGGCACTATGGCACCGGTCGCTGGGGCCGATGGCATTGGTATTTTGGGCCCCAGTTGACTGGTGTATAAGTAGAGCGGTGCTGAAACCTAGTTCATGTGGCACCGGTATATCTGGTTGAAGATACACAACACCGGTTACAAGTACCGGTGTTAAAAAAATTTAGCGGTGCGCAATATGAGATAAGGTACCGGCTTCTAATACTGGTGCCAGTAACGATGTAGAGGTGCTAACTAATGATATACAGAACTAGTTTTCAATACCGATGCCATTTCAATATGGTGGTGCTGTGATCCACACAATCAACAATGACATAGAGAACCGGCTGATTGTAAATTAATACCAGCACCGGTTTACCTTACAAGTGCTGTTTGTTTTGTAGAATCGGTGTTGAGATTTAGTAGTATCATTTTCTTCCAGCACCGGTATGGAATATTTATAGGTGCATGCTGTAGTATATTGTGAAATTTGCAGCACCAGTATTAAATGTGGAAAATCGATGCTGGTTTTGATTTTCATTTGCAATGCTCTATTTGGATTTATCCTTGCCCATCCAGATCGAAACTCGGGCAAATATGGCATTTCAAACGATTAACAGCCTGACAAGATGTAATCTACTACCTCCGTCCCCATTTTAACTTCCTGATTGCTTTTTCACGGTTTTCAATGAGCACGTTTGACCGTAAATATTTCTAGTTGTACATATTAATGTCGCATAAAAATTAATATTTAGAAAATAGATGTTAAGAAAAATCTAACGATATGTCACATGATATATTTATTATTTATATTTAGGGTAAAAGTTTGTAAAGTTTAACTCTCAAAAAGCAATTAGGAAGTTTAAAGTGTGACAGAGGGAGTATATAAACTGTTCCTGAACCTGGTGAGAAACTACTTTTTTGACGATTTGGTGGATGATTAGTAATTTAAGTTCTGAACTCGGAACATGTTTGGTACCCATATGTTTCGATTGAGGAACATGTTTGGTACCCATATGTTTCGATTGAGGAATATGTCATCCTGTCTATGGTAATTTGTACCATGTGTTGAGGAATGATTTTCAAATTCAAAATTACTATCAGTGGGAAAGGTAAAAATTTTATTTTGTGTATAATCCCGCATAAAACAACCTCAAATCACAACTTTCCAATTTCTATAAATATAAACATGATCGGGAAATGTTTCAAAAATGTATAGATATTGCTAAACTAGAACTTATCTATACATAGAAATAGATATCGCCTAGATTCTATTCCGTTCAAAATGCGTAACTACATTAACCTACGTAGCACTGAACATCATGATGGTAGTTCCCAATAAAATCGATAGACAATGCTAATAAAAAAATTATCTATAGACAGGAATAGAAACATATATTTTCTATTCGCACAATACGTGTCACGATGCTAAGATTTAAGTTATGCTACAACATTCCGCATTCCAAGAGTTGCAGATCGGATGTTTATTAGATGTCTTTCTAAATAATTTCTTGCCTTGTTGATGTCATCATGTGAGTAAGGCTTGGATTCATTTGGAAATATATGTGGACATTACGTTATAGGAAATTATTTGTAGGATTGTAGTAGTTTATATTTCAAATATTAATAATTGAAATATTAATGACATAAAAGATTACGTTCTCCACTTCTAGATAATCCAACCGAACATCTTTAACACACTCGGCTTCATATAACATTACGTAGTACCCACACTCCCATGTTTTTGCTTGTTTCTTGTACTAAGTCATTTGAATATAAATTAGTGTTAAAAAATTACGTTGTTTTCAGAATTAGTAAATTCAAACCTTGATTTGGAATACGCTTAAGGTATTTTGAACATTAGTCTCATCGAATGCACTCTTCAAAATATCTACAAATGCTTGCGAAGGTTGGTAGTGCAATGGATCCATCCAATACACACATTTGTTATCCGAAACAATCAATATCAAAGACCAATGATCCCTACATCGAAATGATTATATTAATAAAATCCATGATGAATATAAAGAAACAATTTAATTGATATTATTCAAATAGAAAAACATCACCCCTCAATGTAAGGTGCGATGAAATTTTTTATATTCTTCCGGTCAATGCTTTTGCGAACGTATTCGATCCACTCTTGGTCCGAACACCCAATTCCTTGAGTCATCAACGGGTACAAATAGGCTACCCATTTCTTCTCCATCTGATTGTTAAAGAAATACATGTACCGATCACATTATAATATGATGATTAGGATATCGATGAATATGATGTTGGATGTAGTAGGAAATTAATATGGAAATCATAGTCACACTTTCATTAGAAATAGGGACATGATTATTTGGTTGACTTGGTCACACCTATAAAAAAATTCTTTGAAATCACTCAACACGATGATGTCTCGGCGCCAACCAAATACGTACTGATTCCCTGAAAAGTTGTATGTTGAGTAATGTTCGTATGACGAGATCCAGTAAGACAGTACGAGAACAAAAAGCGGTGCCCCCTTATCCACTGGTGCATGTTTGGTATTTTGGTGATTTTTAACATTTGTAAAATTTCTTTTGTGGGTGTCCACCGCATTTCTTTCAAATGAGCTTCCCTCTCTAGATCAACGTAAACTAGACTCTTAGACCAAAGGAGGAACATTCCTTATGCTGGTCTTACATTCTTTTACTCCCCATTGGGGATTGACAAATCTGCATTGTGCACGAAGGGTTTCTCCACATAAACCCTTGTGATTCCATCCCCGATCTTTTTTAAGTGATGAAGTCTCATTGATTCATAAAAAATACCATCGGCCACATGGAGCGGTAAAGCCTTTTCACCAACATATATATACAGCTCGCATAATTGATTTCCCTACAATATATATATATATAGTTACTACTTAATAATAGGACATAGGAAAAAGAAATTTGGCATACGATGGTCTAACTTTTTTGTTGGTGGCTAAGATGTCCTTGTATAGGGTTTCTTCAAAAACCGTTAGCTTCGGTACTCTACTGTTGTTAACTTCAATGTCTATTGGAGAGTGGTGGACCGTTTCAAAGGAGGCTCCTAATCGCTAGTTAGATCCTCTTTATTCTCGAGTATAGGAAGACCCATGTGCTTGACTAATTTCCTGATCAACATTTCTTGTTGCTCTAATCGCTTGTCACGAACGAGGGCCTCATTTTTCAAGACGTTGATTCTTGATGGTTTTGCTCCTATATAAGAATGCACAATCCCAAAAGCCTCTCTTCGTGTCAAGAATGCACCCACCCACCCCTCTTGCCCGTCCAAGGTGGGTCGGCTTTACCCATTGCCTTGCATAATATATCGTGCTTAACAGATGGTATGAAGTGACCTTCAACTTGATATTTTATTAATTGCACCTATGTATTTGACATGGATAATCAAAATTAAAAACAAAACATATACTCTCTTATAACTATAATGTAGGTTGTTATAAAATATACTCTATACGAGTATATTTTAACAACAAAACATATACTCTCTCTTACCACTTTCTCCGTGAGTTGTATTGTTGTATCTTTGACATATTGACCTTCTTTGTTTTGTTGTGCCTTGAGGAATAGCTCACACCACTCAATCCTTTCCACATCGATTGGTTTAGCCGATGCCTGTGCCTCCTCCTCAGACATTCCTTTCTTGATGGCCGAAAGTACATCTCTTTCACGTTGTTCCTTTACCAAGTCTAGCTCGGCCAATGCATACCCCACGCGGTTCTTCCTATGCGAAGTTATGTTCAAATATGAAAGCCTTTTTTCATCCTTATTCCCCTAGATAATAATACCGTAGTCATGAAAAATATTAAATTTTTACATAAAACAAAATCACATACCAAATTGTGTAAAACTCACATTTTTTAAAATTCTTTAACACTCTTGCCTTGTGAATCTCCCAACTCTCTGGTTGAATTTGTGTGTAAGTTAGCCATGGTCGATCACCCTTTTTATCTGAGAAGATTTAATCCCTTGATAGATTGTACTTGTGTTCTCGCCAACTTTTGGATAACATATACATGGCCCTCTTTTTCAAGTCATCCATGTTTGGGACATCGATTTCAAAGGGTCTCTAATGTGACATAAATTAAATATAGATTGAAATTATGATTGATTCATTAATGCCTAACATAAACATAGGTCAACATAGATATTTGGAAAGACAGTAAAAAATACCATACTAGAACGAATATTTGTTCAGTTTTTACCTTGCACTCCAACCATAACGTCTCCTTGTATTGTTTAGGTACGTCATGCCAATTATCATAGCATATGTCTACCCTTATACTACCAATATTCCCTACTCAACTAGCCCATTTGGCATGTTCTTCCTACAAGCAACGATCCATTTTATTGAAAAACAACAATATAAATTCTTTCCTAGCCTATCTCCTAACTAGAGTTCTACAATGTATCTTGGGAATTGTAACCACATCCTCCCCCTCCCCATCCCCATCTTCATCAATTGTTGTCTCGGTATTCCCACCTTGCGAAGATATATGGGTATTCCCAGCTAGCAACACCATAACATCAAATTTCCTTACTAGGTTAGACTAAAACAAATAAATAATCATTTGATACATTTTAATGCTTATAATATGATTTAAAACATAATTTTGCACATCAAAACAAATAAAATATGTAGTCTACTGCATTTATCAATCATCGAAGATGAAAATAAATACCCAATATTCTCTTATGGATGTATGAATTTATTGCTAAGAAAGGTCCAATGGATGACTACTTTAACCATTTTCTATCTCCTCGAACCATGACATTATCCGGAAATGTGCTTGCACCCCATTCATATCCTGGGGTTTGATGTGTTTAGAATTTGAGAATGGGTTGGGTGGATGATTTGAGGATTTTCAATGAAGAGGAAGGGTTTGGGTTGAGGTGAAATATGGGGGGGGAACTCGCACCCTATGTCTCTTTGAATTTTTCTTTAATGCTCCACATTTTTTACCCTGTTTAACCATAGTTTCAAACTCAGGACTTTGTCAGAACTTCCTTGAGAGAAAAAACCAGGTGAATTTCTCAGTCGGAAGTGGTCCTCGTCCTTAATTTAAAAGCGCACAAACAGTTCTAGACTCAGAAATTTTGTTAGTATATAAAAAATACTGAAATTGGCAAAGAAAATCCCCAATTCAAGATTTTGACAAGAACCCTAGCCACCCATACAAACCCAAAATTGAAAAGCAAGGATACCAAATTTCCATCAACAATCATGTCTTGTGGCCATGGTGGGAAGAGAATAAGCAACGCTGGGAATGCTTTGGCGAGGAGCCACAACATTTTCACAGAGATTGGGGCAACTCCAAGGTTTTTCAGAGAAGAGGCCGAAGCTAGGTATGAGCAATTCATTAAAATTCAGAAATTTAGAAATCCTAAGATCGTACCTAGTGAACATTGTAAGGAAATATCATTATGCTATTTGCTTCGGTACTTTCGTAACCAACATTTGGACAAGTTATTAACCTTAGAGGATAAGGTGCATAATGATGAGGTGGTGCAATTTTATGCAAATCTAGGGAAGAATTTCAATAATAATAATTTAACCTGTGTTGACTAAGTCAATGTGACAGTCACGAAATACACTATAAACGCTGTTTTAGGTTGCCCCTATGATAACCCCACGTCCCCGTGCCCCGATGACCCTCAGGGTCCCTTATAGATCTTTCATCAGCAGAGTTGATCTATTGTTACCGAGGCAACCCCTTCATGCCCTTTAGCAATGACTAGGAAGTACTTTAAACAGGATGAGCCTGGGGTGGGTCAGGCCAATACTTATGATGTAGTGAAGTTGAGTCTAGAGCAGCGCATAGTTTATGAGTAGATTTGCATGAATGTCTTACCATAGGGGGGACATGCATGTGAGCCAACTAGGAAACCTAATGTTGTTTTACTACATAATTGAGGGAATCCCCCTAAAACCAAGATACACTATAGTTAACCACATGCAAAAAGCAGCGGTGGGGAGGAAAAAGGATCTGCCATACAGAGGGTTGATAACTGCTTTGATAAGGCAATTTGGTGTGGTCCTCATAGATTTTCCATTGTGTCTAGACTATTACGATGAGTCATGGTTCTTACACAAGAAAATAGAGTTGGGTGATGGAGACGAATGACGATTGAAGGTGATCAACGAAAAGAGCCAGAGAAACTACACTTAATAAGGCTGAGACATCCACTGCACGTATGTAATTTTCTATGAAACAACTATATAATTGATTTGTGATTTTATTTGTTACAAGTAAATCACTTCAATGTCTCATTCAAAAAATTTGTATATCATAGGTGGGGGCTGCAGATGGAAGAGTGTCGTGAGCTGCTACCTAAATTGCATCTATAAAGATGTAAGAAAAGAAAATAAGGAGATGGAAGCAGTTGAAACCCGTCATGCCAAATTCATAAAATCCACTGGCCTATAATTGGAGCTTAGCGATGATGAGAAGATGCCCAATTTTGACCCTGAGTTCATTGATACACAGACTGAGGAAGAAAATGAAGAGCAGCCTGGTGGAGAGGAGAGTGATCTGGAGCTTTCATCGATGTTTCTTAATGATAGCCATAGCTAGGCTTTTATGTTTAGGATTTAATTAACACATTAGACCTTATCAAACTTAATAGTTGTATGCTATGGATGATTTAATATTTATATGCTATGGATGATTTAATTTTGTGGTTTCATCACAATGAATGCTTCTTCATTACCTATTGTGCAATTAAATTGTCCGTTGTGATGATATTTATACAAAATTAAGAGATATATTATCTATGTTTCTGTAGGATAAAAAGTACCAAAGACTATCCACTTGGATATCTTGTCATTAGTTCCGAATGCGTTCCTCAATCGGAACTCAATCGGATTAGTTGTTCAACTTATCCAAACAAGTTCCTTAATCGGAATATGAGGGGGAACATGTCATATATATCCTACGCATCACCCGAATGAGTTCCTCAGTCGGAACTACAAAATCATTAATGTTTAAAATTTTCATATTCGGTTATAATGATCTGACATAGTTCCTCCTTTGGAACTACGAGTTCCGGAATCAGACTCCCTGTCCGGACCCAAGCTAGAAAAAAGGTTTTGTTCCTCTCTTAAATATACATCAAGTTCCTCAATTGGAAGGCATTATTCAGATCTTTACAAATATTTCACCCCTCGGTTTCGGAATCGGAACGTATGCGGGATATGAAAAGAATTTACAATTGGGAATTCAGAAATTCCTAATTTACAAAACCTAGCCATTCGCATCCATCATACGGCTCCGGAAATTAACTCCCACGTAGAACAATTTTTGCAAAACCACTCCAACCTTTGAAAAATCCGCAATGGCAACATCAAATCAAGGTGGATAGGGTGGTGTTCGATGCTCCAAATCAACCAATGCCACTTGAGAGAGAAACCCCGACTACGAAAGGGCAAGATTCATCTCCGCTAATGCTCAATCTAGGTATAATTTGCTTCATGAGAGTGGTAAATTGCTACATTCGTATATTTTGGATTTGAATGTGTATCATAGTATTGGTTTAGCGGATCCCATACACCAATTTCAAGACCAACATGTCATTAGGTTATTATCCTTGAATGAACCATCTCATTTTGATGAAGTTTGTCAATGTTATTTCAATTTGCATGAGGTTGGTGGAGGCTTATAAAACTAAGGTGAATGGGCTTGAGGTTGACTTAAGTCCGTGGATTATAAACCACCATTTAGAATGTCTGTACAAAGGTCCCGAGGACGTATTCCCTCAAAACATTGAAGGCCTTTAGATGACATATACCATAGGGATAGTTGGCATCTCCAAAGTGATTACCTATATGTCGATCCTGTTGCATGTAGTGAACGATATTTTTAATGCAATTTGAACAACCTAGGGAAGCCCAAGAGTTTTTACCTACCTAACCTCACAGTAGACCAAAGGATCGTATACAAAATTATCAGTAGGAGCATTCTTCCATCATTTGGCCACCTTACCGAGCCTACCTGTGCTACCCTTATGCTATTTTACTACATCATTGAGGGTAGGGAGATTAATCCTGGCGCAGCTATATTCAAGTATCTATTGTATGTCTGGACGTCCAACATGGTGATAAAAAGTATCTCTTATGGAAACTTAATCACACTGATGTTGAACAAGGTGAATGGAATGCAAATGGTTTGACAAGGCTTATTTCATGAAGAAGGGGTGGGTATTATTTGAGCACAAGTGGGTCCACAAGCCTCTTGACGTGGGTGAGGCAAACAAGAAGCTGAGAATTGAAGAAGAAGAAGGTTAGTGTGTTAGATATATATATATATATGTTCACAATTTGCATGTTTTGAAAGTGTGTATAACTTATTGTTTATTTGTGTAAATTAGATGTCGATGAAGAGGAGTCCGACTCAATTTTTCTTAGGGGCTTCAAAGCTTTCTATCGATGTTTTTGAGGTGAAATTTACAAGAAACTCGAGCAAAGTCAACGGGCCTATGAGCGACAATCAGGACTTAGGAGATCCAATTATCTATGAATGTACTAGAATATGACTAATTTTGTGCCATTTGAAGATGTTGAACTTTTTTGTTGGATATTTTATTTTGTTGGATGTTGAACTTGATTTTTTATCCCATTCGTATTTGGTTTGGAATTTCCTTCCCATTTCTTGTCAAAATTTAATAACGGCAATAAAAACAATAATGTTTAATAGTAAAGATTCCAAGTAGTACTAAAAGTTTTTAAAAACAAGAACTTGCCTTTGACCCTTACAGCCGAAAGAGTTCCTCAACCTGAAGTAGCTCCCGGCTAATGCAATATACCAAAATCACCAACTAAATGTATATTGAACACCAAGCTCGAGCTAGTTTTTCTGTTTCTTCAACTGTATCCTGCGCTTCCTTTCCTCTTCCTCACTTTTCCTCCTGCGTTAACCCAAATGTCTTCAACATGATTGGTACGACCGAGAAATCCACGCAAACTCAAATTATCTTCTGCTAGCAACATATCTATGTTGTCTGATCCTGTCTCATTGTCTCGACCGAAACCAATCATATCTTCACGTTCATACTCTTCAATGAAAGCTCTTCTACCTTCCACAAAAACCTCCCATCTGGAGTCAACTGGATCCTTGATGTAAAACACTTAATTCACTTGTGATGGCAGTATAAAAGGATCTTTCCTCCAAGCAACTTGACTACGATCAACAAGTGTGAAACCTCATTCCTCAGTTTTTCCCACTATTCACATCAACCCATTGACATTTAAACAAGGGGACACGCATTGTCACATAATAAAGTTCCCAGATCTCAAGAATGGTTCCAAAATAGCAAGTTTGATGGTACATGAGATTGTCATCAGCAGCGTTCGCAACATGCAAAGTCTCAAACACAAGAGTCACTTAACTGTTATGTGATACACTATTCTCATCCATTCATTTTGTCCCAAAATTAAATCAATTGATGTCATAAGCTCCCTAAGATTGAACATGACCGACGGTCTACATGCCAACCATTTCACCTTTCTAGGATGATTACCGTTCTCCATATGCCCGTGAAGCCAGGAAGCAAACATTGTTATTTGTTGTTGTACAACACGTGCTTCGTTCAACTTCAGATGCATAACCCTAATTTCATCCATGTGGATCTCGATGTATGGTACCACTTTATCATGGTTGCGAAGAGAATAAAGGTGAGTTGCATACAAAGCTTCGGCACTGGAGTTTAACAGCTTACCTTGTCTCACCCCATGCCCTTCTAACAGGCCTACATGCCCATATCTCGGAACGCCAACAGAATCAACTTTTTTTATATATATTATGTAAAAATTCAATTACCTATTCCTCTAGATAACGTCGTACGATGCTAGCATCCGGTCTATAACGGTTCCTCACAAAATGTTTTAAAATTTTCATATACCTCTCAAAAGAGTACATCCACCGTAGGAATAAAGGCTCGCAAAGCTTGATCTCTATTACCAAAAGAACAATTAAGTGGACCATAATGTCAAAGAATGAGGGAGGGAAGTACATCTCCATCTGACACAACACTTTAACTATTATTTCCTGAAGACAGTCAAACTTCAAAACAGTGATGATTTTCGAACATATCGACTTGAAAAACAAGAAAAGCTTCATGATGCACAACCTTACATGAGATGGTAAAGCTGACCTAATTGCAATGGCATTCAATTCTTGCATCAAATTGCGACAATCAAGTGATTTTAAAACCACCAACTTCAACTTAGTTAGAGAAACATATGAACTTATGTCGGATAAGTAGGACGATGGCACCTTCACACCACTAAGGGTCTCACAATACAACTTCTTCTCTGCCTCGGACATGGAATAGCAAGCGTGAGGAGATAACAGTCATCATTATTTCTAATGGGGCCCAAGTCTTTCTAAATTCCTATTTCAGCCAATTCAAGCCGAGCCTTCAACCCATCATTCATTTTTCTGGGGTGTATTCAACAATGTCCCTAACAATGAATCACACACGTTCTTCTCGATGTGAATAGAATCAAGACAATGTCGAACATCTAAATGTTTCCAATAAGAGAGTCTAAAAAATACCGAGCACTTTTTCCAACTTTGCTCACAAGCGGCCTTTCACTTTCCCTTATCAAAATTACTTACAAAGGCCCTATTTTGTCAAAAAATTCAACACCCATCACTGGTAATGGGGGCCCTCGATGCTCGACTTAACCATTGAACCACTTCTTCACCGAGTGTCGTGTGTGCCCCTCCTGAAGAAATCCCCCATGGCCTAGATATGCTGCCTTACATCCATGCTTTAATTGACAAAATGTTGTTTCCCTCTCACACACTGGACATGCGTAATGACCTTTAATGGAGTAACCAGACAAGTTCCTGTATGCAGGAAAATCATTTATTGTACAAAATAACAAAGCCTTCAATTAGAAAGATTCTCCTACACTTCCATCCTACGTGCGCACACTGTCCCTGAACAAGGTCATCAATTCATCCACTACAGGGGCAAAGTATACATCTATTTTGCAACCAGGTTGCTTAGGCCTCGAAATCATCATAGATAATAATACATACTTCATTTTCATTGTCAACCAGGATGGAAGATTATAGATCACCATCATGACAGGCTTAGAGCTGTGGCTACTGCTCATATTACCAAATGGATTCATTCCATCGGTGGAAAGACCTAGTCTCAAGTGTCACAGCTCAGCACCAAACTCAGGATACATACTATCTATTTTCTTCAACTGCTCACCATCTGGCGTATGACCAATCACACCTTCCGCTGGTCGATCTCTTTCCGCATGCCATCGCAACAATTTAGCATCTTCTTTACATGAAAAAAAAACTTCTTCAGGTAAGGAATGATAGGGAGATACCATAACACTTTTGCAGGTGTCATTTTTTCATTGTCAACTCCACTTCCGCACCTACCTCAATTCCACCCCGCTTCACCTTGTACTGTGACTCGCCACAAATTCGACAACACTCCAGGTCCTTGTCCTCTTTACCCCTATACAACATAAAATCATTTGGACATGCATGAATTTTTTTCAATTCCATACCCCTTGGACAAAGAATTCTTTTAGCGGCATAGGATTGGTCGGGAAGAAGATTACCTTCCGGAAGCAATTCACAAAAGAATTCAAGAGTCTTTGTCATCCCTTTCTCTGTCCAACCGTATTTTTCTTCAAATTCATGATTTGTAATGCCGAGTTCAACACCAAATGCCTCAACCCAGTACATAATGCCGTCCTATTATCATTGTGCGTAGCTTTTAGTACCTCAGGTTTACCGTGAAATTCTCCAGCAACATCCTCAACCATTTCCTCAAAACTGACATTCATTCAAGAATCATCAATTTCTTTACGAATTTTGTCTTCCAAAAATTTCGGATCAAGCTCCTCGTGCCACACCCAAGAGGTGCATCTAGTTTGAAACCCTCGCATGATGAGATATTCACATATCTTCTTTCTAGCAAGGTATACATTGTTATTGCAATCCTTACTAGGGCACCGCGCTTGCACAATGCTGTTGTTTGAAGCGTGCTTGAAAGCAACCAAAATAAATATTCTATCAATGGGAAGTAATCGGGATATTTTCTCACGTCCTTACCGATCAATTCAATTTGATCCATAATCGATTATACCCAGAAAGGAAGGGTTCACAACAATATGCATTCACATTAACATTCATCATCTAAACTCATTCATCATAATTAACCAATAGCACGAAAAACAATTATAAATCATATTAAACAAATTTACCCAAATGCACTATATTTATGTCCATACAATAAAGTAATCAAAATTTTTCTTACCTACTTCATTGACAAAGTTTCACTAAGAAGTCTCTTCCCACAACCGAATTTCACCAAATCAGTTTTTAACCCAAAAATTACAAAAGTCGGCCTTGATTTATAAGCCTTAAAAAAGGGTTCCGAAATCAAACACCCTAACTCAACCCTACAATCCGACAATAAATGGTTCTGAGTCCGGAATGTTAATCTGAGGATCGTTCCGATTGAGGAACTTCAATCGGATCTAGCTACCAAGAGTTACACATTCGTAACAACAGTGGGGTTCGCGTTCCGAGTTTGAAATAGATAATGGTAGAAGACAGTTTGGCAGAACCGCCTTCATTCAAACACAATCAAACGTGGTTCATTACAGAACCGCCTTCCTTAGTTGTGCTTGGAAGGTGGTTCTTCAAAAATATTTTGCTAACACAGGTTATTTGCTAACACATGTTGTTTAACCAAGCAAAATATTTGCTAACATTTGTTAGTCCATCAAAATTGCATAGTTTTTTTAAAAATTAAGAAACCACCCTAAGGTGGGGGGAAATTTGTTATAGGCTCCCCAAACCTCCCTGCGACCTTCAAAAACCGAGCTGAAATAGCTCGAGAGTACGTTAAGTATACAAAATCGAATCACTATGAGCAAAATATCTGAGTAAGGTGTGTTATAGTTCTGATTATTCCGCTAGAGATACCTTCACAACAATGGTAATATCTCCGCAACCCAATCCCAACCATTCCACACCTTTAAAACCTATATTTGAACTAATTCACCCTGTTAGATCT
>JAULKK010073503.1:0-18192 GCA_032355705.1 Rubia peregrina
GTGTGGGAAAATGCCCACGTCTTCGGTGGTACGCCTTCTATTTCAGCTAAAAGGAGGAATTTTTTTATGTGTGGGAAAATACTAATGGGTGAGTGGCCAATGATATTTTTACAAGTGTTATATGATAAAGGGAAAAAGTAAAAGAAAATGAAAAAAAAATTGCTACTCCCTCCGGTTCACTAACATTGGCACCGTTTGACCACCATTTTTTTAAGGTATGTTTGACCATCGATAACTTTAGTTTTATATAATAACGGTAAATATAAATTTGATACTGTATTCGATTATTACATGTTACAAAGAATCTAAAAGTATCTCATACGGTAATTTTTTTATATACTGTATAAAATTTATGGTCAAACATGCCTCGAGAAAAGTGGACAGAAAAGGGTGCCAAAGTTAAAGAACCGGAGGGAGTAATAATTTTCCAACACATGCCAAAATGTTGTTGACCCTTCACCTTCACATATTATGTACCCCTACATAAAAAGTTTTCTGGTGAAAGGTTTATTTGGATCGTATTTTTCACTTCCTTTTCGCGTATTTGTACTCCCTCCATTTGTTCAAATTGCACACATATTATTATAACGATGTTCAAAAAACATGTTTAACGTAAATATGTTTGAGAGTGAGTCTCTTACCAGACGGTCTGTTTATAAACTTATGGACATGCAACTTATTTTTTTAATCTTATACACTGCATTTGTTATATTACATACTAAATTTGAAAATATTTTAATATTATATATTTTTTAAAAATATTTTCACAATAAAATACATATTATTACTTGTTTTAACTTTTAAAATACAATATTTAAATTTTATAAAAAATTACAGCATTTAAGGTAAAAACCACTATGGACTGTCCATAAACTTATGGAAATGTCACTTTTCCAGAGACTTTCTCTAGGTTTAATCTCGCATAATAGTGACAAATAAAAAGTTGATAATTAGAAACGATTTATTATTGTGGAATATAAAATTGTTACTCATATATCTATTTAAATATATGATTAAACTTTAATAAAGAATAATGTCCAAAAAACAAATGAGCAATTTGAATTGGGACGGAAGGAGCATTACTATCCAACCATTATGACCGTATAAATATTGTTTTACACTATTTATAAACAAGAAAAAGACTCATATTAAACCGTTTCACCATAACTTATGGTAAGACAAGGTACAAACTAAAGTTTTACAAATTATAAAAAGTACCTCATGTCATTCTCATCTTTAAATAATTGTGTTAAAACCCCCGTCTCACCATAAAATTAGGTGAGACCGTCTCACCCAAATCTTTGTATATAAACAAAACTATACTCCCTCCGTTTCGGCATAAACTGCACAAAATCTTTTTTTACGGTCTTCAAAGAACATGGTTGACCGTTAATATGTTTAACTACGTATAATAACTGGAAAAATAAAAATGTTGATATTTATAAACTATTTATTACAACGAATATAACAATACCACATGAGATAATATTATTGTTTATATATCTATTCAAATCTGCAGTAAACATTTTACAGTGTTAACTGTAAAATAATAAGTATGCAGCTTATGTTAGAACAAATGAAGTACTATAAGAAAAATTACAATCCCTCTAGTATCATAGATCCCTTACTTTTTCAGATCAAAACATAATAATTTTGATAGTAAATTTAATCTAACAGTATATGATAATTATATCATGTAATTTTTTTTTCAATTTTACCAAATTATCTAATTTTAAATAATACTTTTTTTAAAAATGTAGCACTATTATATATAATTAGAGATATCAACGGTCATGATTTTTCTAGACTATAAAAATAGAGTTAAATGTTAAAATAATCTTATGTTTTGGTCGAAAGTGTCAATATAATCTTGTAAAATCTGAAAGTGCAATTTTAACCCTATTACTTACTCGAAAGTGCTAATCTAACCTTCATGACTGTAATTTGACCTGAAGTACGTGAAATGACGATCATACCATCTCTAAAAAATACAAAAAGGGAGAAGGTCATTTTTACCCTCATACCCTAATTAACAAAACCTTTCATTTTTTCCTCTTTCAACTTCAAAACAGAGGTGGCTCAAATATTTTCTCTTGTAACTTATGATTCACACCAGTCGAGGCTCAAATTTTCCCGGCGCCACCACTGGAGAATTGCACACAACTAGAATATCAGAGCCACTGTTCCCTCACCCGGGGAAGCTCAAAGCCCATATCGCCACCGCGCCTGGGTCTATCCTTAATTGGTTCACCTCTAACGCAAAATAAACCCGATGACGCAATCCATGTGTAAATTATCCATTGGCGTTGCCAGGGGTTGAGTGGTGGGCGGCAGGGCTGGGTGGTGAGTAGGAGGAGATAGTATTGGTGGTGTTATGGTTTAGGCTGGCGGCGCTGGCTGAGGAGAAAGGTAGATGGTGGTTGTGGGGCTAGGGTTTGGGGTGTGGCGAGCGGTGAATTGACTCCATGGCTGCAACCAGCTCCTCTTGGGGTTGAGTATTACGTATGCAGATGGCTGCTCCGACGGATATTGCGGGTGGCGGTGGACGAGTGGGCTGGCATAGGCTGGATCTGAGCTGGTGGATGTGGTGCTGGGCGGACGGGCGGATGTGATGCTGGAGGCGTTGAGGCAGTGGAGGTTCTCTAGTCGCATCACCTGTAAAATGTCGCCACTGAGATACAGATGTATTTTATTTGTCTGTGTTTTCTGTTGTTGATTTTATTGTGTTGCAGGTTGTTAAAATTCTAGTTTTGGCATTATTCAAACTGTTTGTAAGTGTTCATATTTGGGCCGCCGCTGGTGGAGCAACGGCGGAGGTGGTGGCGGGGTTGCAGAGTGGCAGTGTCAGTAGTTATGAAGAAGAAGAAGAAGAATAACCCTAGGGGTATTGTTGTCATTACATTTTTAGTTTTATGCTTAGGACTATTTTAGTCTTTTTAGATTTGGTCATTTCCAGAAAATACTAAGTTAACGTCGGAACAGTGCGATAAGGTTATATTAGCACATTTGTTGGAAAACTTAGGGCTATAATCGCACTTTCAAATTTTACAGGATTATATTGACACTTTAAGAAAATAATAGGATTACTTTTATATTTTACTCATAAAAATACAATGATGTAGTTTAATTTGGGACGGAGTAGTATATATTAAACTCTCTTTTGACATAATTTTATAGTAAGTCACACAGTCTTATGGTAAGTCTAGTGGTTGCTACAAACAGTGTAAATATAAGATACGAAGTTTTCAAATTTGGAGGTTAAAGTAACATTTATTTTTCTTGATGTCAAATTTAGAATACACTAAAGTTTAGGTATTGAATTACAAACACAAATAGGGTAAAAATGCTTCGCCTCCCTCCCTTCAGCAAAAGACATTTGACATCGGAGATTTAAATATCAATCACATGCTTGTACTTTTTTTTTGGATTAGAACTATACTCAAGTTCCTTCACCAATTTACCATCATCCTATTCATCATTTTTGTTGTCATACATGATTATTACAACATAAATAAATTCAATAAAAAGTGATTAAACGGAATAACTTGAAGAAAAGAAAGCATTATTAGAAGTTAAACAACATTTCATTCTATCCAACTTGGCCCCATGAATAAAATGATTCCAAAACCCTCAAAATCACCTGGTTTTAAACATGTTTGGCCTCATATCAATTCCTTTGATTTTACGCTAGCAATCCATTGCTAATAGTATCGAACACTATTGTTGGCTGACAGGGTACATCTGATGTATTACCTACCTCATTTTCCCTAAAAAACTGAGAGCCCCTCACTGATATTGACGAGCAAACCAAAACTAATAAGTAAACCCCTTTCACTAGGTCTACCCGCATTTGTCCCAATATTAGAAGAGTCAAAATCACTATGGCGAAATCTGTCACTAGTGACCGAGGGTTTAACATGTGTTCTTCTTCGGAAAAGGCAGTTGTTTCTTATTATAGTTTTTGGAACCTGTGTTCGTTATGTTGTTTTGATCATTATTGAACTAATTTTATAATCAATCCACACATTTAAACCAATCACATACACTTATAATATAAAAAAATAAAAACTTAAATAAATGCATTTAAAATAATCCTAGTGAGATCCCGAAATCTTGACAAAATATTCATCTTATTAGCTGGATCCCCTTCTCTGGCCTACCCATCAAAGATACAGTTTATTTTAACTTAACTTATAAAATTGAAATTAAATTACACAGTAACAATAAATGGCACATAAAAAGTGTTATAGTATGACTTGAATATGAATCCTTTTCCGTTTTGGATTTATTGTTAGGTAATTTCAATTTTGTTTAGGATTAGGATAGTCCTATTCCATTCTTGTTCAGAATTATGTAGTTTGAGAGATCTATATAAACTCTCATATGTGTCTGTTTGTAAAGTGTGAGATTGAAGACATTTGTTCTGGTATGAGAGATCTCCCTTTTGAGTCTGTTAATAAAATTTGTTTCCATTTTGTGGACATAGCTAACACATTGCTAGTGAACCACGTAAAATTCTCCATGTTCTTCTTTAATGATTTTGTTCATTAACTGCACCCGTCATAACAAAAGGTAGTTAAATTATATTACTCAATAAACAGTACACAACCCGTATTCAAATATTTAGTTGGACCTTACTACTTATTGATAAATTTGCACTGAATCCAATTCATAGATTCTATTTGCCCATTCACTTTAGAAGTGAATGATCCAATATAATTTGCACAAAATATGATATCAGAATTATACAAAAAATCATGCAATTAATCACATAAAATCAATAAGTTAATAACTTTTCACGAATTATTAACCTTGATTACTATTAAATTAACAAATATAAGTGTTTAAACTAACTTTCAACAATGGCAGTGTTTATTCCATGATTTATTCCATAAAATCAAAAAGTTCCTTAAAAGTTTGTCCATTGTTGAAAGTTAGTTTTCATATACTCGGGGGTCAATGGCAGTGTTTATTCTAAAATTAAACCCAGCAATAGGTGGAGGAGATTATATAACTGTTTCCCCACACCACATAATAAAATGATCAAGCAAATTACTCTAATGTTTCCATGATATATAATATGGCAAACGATTTTTGTGACCCCTAGACTATTATCATCATTCACTTTTGACATTCTGTTTTATTTTTGAATACTTTTGACCCATGAACTAACAAAAGTGTTAAGTTGTGCCACTTCTGTCTAGTCAAACTGTGGAGTTTAACTTTTGTTGACATTTTGAGGGCAAAAATGTCTTTCCAGTTCAATCCCCAAAATTCTTTGCAATTCAAAAATGTCTTCTTGAGTCGTGCGTGCGGCGCATGATAAATCTCAACTCGGATCTCCTCGTCATCAACGTCATCTAAACGACTCTAGAAGACATCTCAACTTGGATCTCACACGACTCATAAAGACATTCTTCTAAAATTGCAAAGAATTCTGGGATTGAAATGAAGAAAAAAAATTCCCCTCAAAATAAGTCTGAGACTTGGTTAGTTAATGTCATACACATTACTGCTATAAGCTAATCTTGTCTGCCCCAATAGTCAATCCGGTTTCGTGGAGGAATTCGAAAACCATACCCCTAATCGTAACCCTACCTAGCATCGTAATGATGGGTAGTAGAGGGGGTGGGAGTGGCGAGGGTAGGGCTGAGGGTGGTGGGTGGTGGCAATGAGGGTGATGGGCTGGGGGTGGTGGCGATCGTGGTGATGGGGGTGGTAGGTCGAGGTGGGGACGGGGGCATGAGTGGTGAGGGCTGGGTGTGTCTTCGCTGACCAGGAGGGAGTAGTGTTGGGCTAGTGCAAGTGGAGGTGCTGAGCGAGTCTTTGTCGAAATGAATATAGAAGCGGGGGTGGTAAGGTGAAATGGTGGTGGTGGAACGGAGGAGCAGCAGTGGCTGTGGCAAAGCAGGGATGGAGGTGGCGGAGTAGCGGTGACAGAACATCGGAAGTGGCAGAATATTCTTTCTAATTTATGAATTTGGCCCACATGGTATTTTGACCATTTTCGATCGGTCGGTCAGTGGTCGAAAATGGCAAGTCAATGCCAAAATATACTCTGTAGGGTTATATTAGCACTTTCATTTAGTATTTAGGGTTATTTTTTGTAATAAAAATTATCTGAGTGTTATATTAACACTTATTCAAATAGTTAAGTTTATATTTGTATATATCCCTTTTATGTATTTTGGTAAGCTTAAAAACCCTTAACCTTGAGGTGTTCATTCCTCTAACATTTCACACCAAAAGGTTTTCCTTTGTTCTATTATAAATTCATATTTTCTTGTTTTTGATCGTTTGAAGGTCACCTTAAGGTCATTCTGTTGAGTTGAGAAAATATGCCATAGATCTTGATTTACTAGATGATGTAGTTTATGAACCTACCAGTTCCTGTTGAACCACTTGAAAACTTGATATTTCCCCATTTTGAGTCATTTTCCTCATTGTGATCAGCATTTTGTTCATCATAGAGCGGTTGAAATTTATTTGCTCTCCTAGTCCGGTCCCAATCTAAGGGTCAATATTATATTTAAAAATATCTAAAATACTATGGTAAACTTAAAATATTAATTTTTAACAAGATAAAAACAATGCTTATCAAGTTATAAGCATTGAATTAAGGGAACCCTATGCCTTGATAACCGAGTCACAACCAAAACCTGGTTGTGTCCCTTTTTACAGGTCACAACCAAAACATGTGAAAATATTAAGTTTCTATAAAAAAAAAGAGGTTAGAAATGTATGAATCCTTGGAAAAACCAGTCCCGTGTTAGATCATTCACCCATTCCGGCAGGAAATTTTAACATCACTAGGTCTATATCTGAGTACCAATGTGTATCAAGCCCACACCTTAATAGTATAATTTTTGACACCTTTATCTTAAAAAATAACCTCACGGATGTCAAATAAATAGGAAATCCTTACACATCGTCTAATGGTAGAGGAGGAACTGCTAGAGTCAGTAAAAGACTAGATGGAATAATGGTTAACCATGTTTTTAACATCATGTTCCAAGACACTACCACTCAGATACTGAGTAGGGTGCACTCATATCACTCACCCCTCCTTTTAACAGTTAAAATGAGCTAAAAACATACCCAAAATCCTTCAAATTTTAGGCTATGTGGACCGGGGGATTAGACCTGGCAGGGAGTACTGAAAACTCATAGGAAATCAACACAAAAGAATAGGGAATGGCGAGATTCTGCATAAAACACAAAAGGTTGAAAACTAAATTTAAAAACTAGAATAAATAAATATTTGGAAAGGTTTTTGAAACATAAACATGCAGAAGAATTAATTCAGGAACTGGAAAGTGATTATGGCACATCAGGATCAGAAACGGATCTTTAAAAATTAAATATTTCTAAGGCTGAATTAACCAAGAGAATACAGGAAGAATATGACTTTTGAAAACAAAAGTCTAGGCTAAATTGGTTAAGAGAAGGAGACAACAATACAAAGTTTTTTCATAACACCGTATCTAAAAAATACACAAGATTATGGATTAAGGATTAACAAGATAGTGGATAATGCCTAGACACTAAGAGAATATGATCTTATAGGGCAGGCATCATCTGATTTCTATAAAATATTACTCACCCAGGAAGATGTAGACACCACATGACATAATCTACAATACTTTCTGAAATTTATACCAACCATCATTACTGAAGAGGAGAACATCGAACTCCTATAAACAGTAGAAATGGAAGAACTCATATATGAAGTTTTCAATCTCAGTGAAAGCACTTCAGCAGGCCTAGATGCTTATATTGGATTTTTTTTATATAGATGGGCCTAGGAGATAATTATGACAGATTTACTGAATGCAGTTTGGGATTCATGTGTGGAGTACCCCTTTCTAAGGCTATAACTAGTACTCTTATAACTTTACTTCCAAAAATAAAAACACTTACTAGATTCTCTGACTACAGACCAATTAGTCCATCCAACTTAGGGGTGGCAAAATAGACTCGTAACCCGCAGGTCAAGCGGTTATCTAATTTTAAACACGTATGAGTATGGGTAAAATGGGTAACAAGTTAAATGAGTAATGGATCAAATGGGTAGTTGAAAAATATGGGTTGAACGGGTTGGGTTTGTGGGTTGACCGCAGGTTTACCCATAAGGGTTAAAACCCGCAGGTTTACCCATATGGGTCAATATATGGGTTGAAATCCGCAGGTTTACCCAATTTGACCCATGATTTAAATGACTTTCAACCTGCGGGTTGAGCGGGTTTCAACTTGACCCATTATGACCCGACCCATTTTACCCATCATAAAATGGGTCAAAATGGGTCATACCCATATTTTTTTAAATTACCCATTTTACCCAACCCGTATTTGGCCCGTCCGCCCATTTTCCACCCCTAATCCAACTTTATCAACAAGATTTTTTCCCCAAAATCATTGTTGATAGAATGCAACCAAAGCTGCCTAGATGTATTTTTGAGAAGCAGTCAACATTCATAAATGGTAGGGATATTAGTGATAATATGCTGGTTTTGCGAGAAGCAGTTAACTTGCTAGACAAACCAGCTCAATCACTAAATGTCATATCAACGCTTGACATGTCAAAGGTCTTTGATAGGGTAGCATGACCCATGCTGAACTCATTAATGCTAAAATATGGCTTTCATGGTCATATAGTGAAGCTCATTATGAGCAACATCAGCTCAACTTTCTTCTATGTTTTGATTAATGATAGTACATATGGATTTTTTAGAGCCTCTAGCGGCCTAAAATAATGGGATCCCCTCTCCTCCACCATTTATAACTTTATAACCGAGTTATTAAACAGAGGACTCAAAGCAATATTTGCTGAAGGTTTAATTGAAAGATTTACGGTACCTGTAAATGCAATTAACCTTACTCATCTATTCTATGTCGATAACACAATTCTATTTTTTAAAGGGAATAAGAAATCTTGTGTAAATCTTGTTAAATTTTAAACATTACGAAGGGGCATTAGGGCAGAAAAGTAATTACTCAAAGAGTGCCTTTTATGTTGGGTAAAAGACAAGTAATAAGTCTAAGTCTAAAATTCACAACTTAACCCACATGGAAGGTAGTACCTCTCCTTTAAGTACTTAGGAGCCCCAATTTATAAAGGCAAGAAACTAAGCTCCTATTTTCTGGAAATATTACAGAGAATTAACTTTAAAATAGCTGGATGGATCAACAAATGGCTGACACATGTTGAGAGATTAATTTTAATAGAACACACTCTGAGCTCAATTCTTATACATATTTGGAGTGTAGTTGTTCCACACAACATGTTATACATCAGGTTGAGACTTTATGTTCTGATTTCCTATGGGGGTAATCAAAGACAGGAAATAACAGGCATGGGAAAGCTTGGGAATACCTTTGTTTTCCATTTTCAGAAAATGGATTGGGAATAAGATGTATAAATACAACCCTGAATTCCTTCTCTTTGAAGCTGTGGTGGAACCTCCAAAAAGGTTATTCATTATGGTTAAAATTTGTTTGGTCATTATCTTAGAATCTTAGGACATCAAAGGCATGGGATAAATCAGTTTCATTAGGACAGATTGCAGTAGAAAACACAATAGTTCAAATTGGGGAGGGAAACTCTAATTTTTGGCAGGCAAAATTGGTTAGGTTTTGGGAGTTTAATATATATATATATGGTTATATGATTCTGAGCCCCCTTTTCCTTACTTGACCATGGCTGAATTTAGTAGAGATACACAGTTATACATGCCTAGCTTTAAACTTAGTTTTTTCATCATCTGTGACTAACAAATTGCAAGAAGAAGTTCAAATCTTTCAAGGTAAGAAAGATTATATGGCCTGGAAACCATCCACTCTAGATTATTTTTACTGTATCTTCTGCCTATAACAACGTCCGACAGAAGAAGAATCAATCCTCATCGCTGAAAAAGGTATGGTCTCTTATCTGCCTGCAAAAATTAGTTTTTCCTTGTGGAAACTACTAAGTTTATGCTTTCTTTGGATGATGTTGAATAGGGTTCTCAAATGTGTCAAAATGTGCCTTGTGTGATAATGCTGAAACTGTAAATCATTATTTCATACTTGCCATTTTGCAACTAAGTGTTGGACTGAATTTAAACAACTCTCAGACCATTATGCATATCAATGATAGAGTGTCTTGTTTATGGTCATATTAGGATGCATCAAGAGGGGGAACAATATTTTACATGCTATTCCTTCAGTTGTTTGCTGGATTATCTGGTAAAATAGGTATTTAAAAAATCCAAACCCCAGGAGACGAAAATATGAAATCATGCATCTTTTGAATGATGTTTTCACTATCATCCCACAGTTTAAAGAACTTGACTGTGATAGATTTATTGATTCTGGTGTTATGTCCATTTTCAAAACTATTTTTTTAAAGGCACATAAATGGATCCTACCAGATACTGGATACAAATTACTTTGTGAGGCATATTTTTCCTTAAATACTCATCATGTTTGTGGACTCATTGTCAGAGATTCATCTGGGAAGCCTGTGCATATGGTTTCAAAGTTGATTTTCAATTCTGAAAATGCACTGCATGCTGAACTTGATAGCAGTATGCATCCAGTTTCATACATTTCATCTTTTGGCTAAATCTGATTCATTGCAGGTATTCATATAATCCAAGGGAAGAAAGAGTACCCTTGGAAACTAACCAAAAAGATCTGGGAATTGGAGGAACTCACCAGGGGCGGAACCAGGGGGTGGCGAGGGGGTGCTGGCGCCACCCCTAGGATCCGGTGGCCCGGAATTTAGGTCTAGGCTCCACCAGAATCCATGGATTCCGCCACCCCTTGAAGACCTTGCAGCTCCCCCTTTCCGGCGTCCCGTTGAAGAAGATGACCCATTTTCTGATTTTTTTTTGTTTACTCATTAAACAAAACGACGTCGTTTTGGTTTAAGTGAAACGACGTCGTTTTGTTTTCGTCAAAGACAAAAAAGAATAACCAATTGGGCTGAAACTCAATTGACCCAATTGCAAATACCCAAATCAAAGGGATGAACCCCAGTTCCCGCTCCTCTTCCCAGTTACCGCTCCTCATCCAAAAATTGCCACTCCTCTTCCTAGTTTCCTTCGTCTGTCCGCCGCGACGCCCTCCACACGTGCCCCCACCTTCTGCCTGCGTCTCCGCCCTCTACCAGCTCTCTATAAGGAGTTTGCCAATTTCAACGACTTCCAAATTTCCAATCATGTATGCCGTATGCCGAAATCCTCCTTTGTTGTTTATTCTAAATGAAGTTTGCTTTTGTAACATTTGTTCTTTCTCTTTGACAGCCGCAATGCAAAATCGTCTAAGAAGCTGACTCCTCAGCTGGTAATTGGTAAACTTTCCTTCATTCTTAAGTTCGTGGAAGTTCATTCTTAAGTTGATTATGTGTGATTAATTACTCTTAAGTTCATTCTTGGAAGCTTGTTCTTGGAATGTTATGTGATGTTAAATTGATACATGTTAATAGGTTATGTGATGTTAAATTGATTATGTGTAGTATTGAAAAAGCTATTTTTTTGTCGAAATCAATAATGAACCGATTTTGCAACATTATCAGCGTATGCAAAATCGTAGGCTACAGTTGTCTCCAATTGTTAGTGGTTATACTTCTAGCAATGCAAGTATTAAAAAGTATTTTTTTGCAGTAATATGTCGTATTTATAAAAATATAACTATTAAGTATTTATCTTATTATGTAAGCATTGTTCGTTTAAATATTGTCTTATTAAGCGTTCAAATTTCCCCCCTCTCTAATTCAGTCCTTCTTACATATCGTCCTGGGTCCGCCACAGACAGAGGGAATACCACTTTTGATCTTTCGTTCCTCCCCTCATCTTCCTCTCCCCACTCATCTCCCCAACGCCTTCCCTCAGCCTCTCCTCCGCCTTCCTCCTCTCTACTGATCTTGTCAGAGATTGAGACGGTGCGGATCGTTGCTCGCTCGAGAGAAAACCAAAGAGGGCGTGTAGACGTCCCGTGAACAGATCCGGTGCTATCAGATTTTTTTAGTGCTGTCGGAAGGAGTTTTTTGTTTGCCGACACTTTTTGGGCTTTAACAAATTAGACTTTCGATTTCCATTGGTGTTGGAAAACGAAGGCAACAATGGACTAGGGAAAGCGTTATTAAGGTTGGTACTACGACTTAAAAGGCACAAGAAAGCGCACCGATGTCACTACTAAGACTTGACTTCGGTTTTGCCTCCAAAAACAACCGTAGTTAAATGTGTATTTTTCACTCTCTTTTGACTTCGATTTTCTGTAAGGCCGAAAGTGAACTAAAAGTGCTCCAAAATTGAAGTTATAACTCATGTTTCCACTAATGATATGTATTAAGAAATAGTAATTGATAGAATGTAAAACCCACATGTGATTGTGGCTGTGTGTATTCATATATACTAAAGTACAAAGGGTATACAAGGTAGAATCAAATATGAAAAAAGATATATACAAAACCAATCAGAAAGGGTATTCCTTTCTTAACCTGATTCTAATTTATCTAATATTCTATTACTTCCGCTCCGCTGCGGCTTGGACTGAATTTGTCTCCTAGTTTTTGCCTCTTCCACATTTCAATGCTTGGCTAGAAGAGAGGTCGCTGAACATGGCTGGGTGTAACTCTCTCGTTGACTGTTTTTGCATCGGCCGTCCTTGAGGTACTCTTCTCCTTAGTTGTTTGTCATTCTCTCTTTGTGTTAGCAATTCCTGGTATAACTTGCTCTTTTCCTTGATTGTTTTCAGGTCCTCTGCTCTGCCAAGGCCATGCAGGAGGAGCTTTCCAGCCTACAGGCGGAGAATAGCAAGCTCAAGTGGGGGCTTGCCTCCTTGAAAGCCAAGACGCCGTGTGTCTAGGAATTAGAGCATGACCTTGAGCAGGACAAAGGGATTACTGGTTCCCTGCAGCCTTCCTTGTTGAACGCTGAGGCTAAGGTGACTAAGCTGAGAGCCTTCCAGTATTGGTCTTTTACATGTGGCTTCCTCAACCTTTACTCTAGCATAGTGCGGAGCACTAAGGCCTCCGAGATGTTGAGCAGTGCCCTGATGGAGGCTATCCAGTTTTACTCCCGGACTAAAGATGAAAACTAGCTGTGAGTTGGCCTTGGCAATACTTTTGTTCCTTTTCGTGAATACGACTTTACCGAGTACTTCACCCAACTACATCCTGGTATGACACTAGAGGAGCTTGACTGTTGGAACTCGGACGGTGCCCCTATTGATCCCAATGCACATTCTACCAGCGGACCCCATTAAATTGATGACCCTACGGGGAATGGAGCTCAGGCTGCTGATGGTGCTAACAACGCTGGGGGCTGCAGAAGGTGAAGCTTCGGTTGCTGCCAGAAATGATGCCACAGGTGCTGTCTTTGGGCCTTCAAGCTCTATATTGCTTTTCTTGCCCAAAGAAATTTTCATTTTTTTTCTTTTTATGTTAGTTGTGTATTCCCCCGCTGAGGGATGATAAAATGTTTGCTTGTTCATTTTGGGGTGTGTCTTCCCCCTTTTGAATGATGTATTTTACTGCCCTTGGACTGCTTGTTTTCCTATGTTAGTTTTGCTCGTTACCTTCGCGATGCTAGTTATATTTGTGCTTGTTCTTTTCACCTTAGGTGTAATTTTCATGCCTGAGTTTGAAGAATTCATTGGGTGTTGCTATGGTCTTCACTTTGTGGCTCACTTTCCCTGCCACTAGTGTTACTCAAAAGATCTCTTACGCTATTCAAAAAGAATAAATCAAACAGAGAATCCAACAAAAATAGAGGCATATATCAGAAAACAATAAACAAGTAAATAGATCGGAGATCACCGGAAAAGAGGCGGGCGCTGTTGACAAGGGAAAGCAAAACATGGCACCTGAATCAGAAATAGTAAAAATGCCGTTTAACTCTGTGATTTTCCAGCCGGATTTAATTCCTGTGCTTAGTCCAATTTTTGGAGTATTTAGAATGCCATGCGCAATCAACGAAAAAATTAATGTGATCAAACCGCAAGATTAGTGGCCAAATATTCTCCCCAACGGAATTAAATTTATCCACAATAAACCAACCTGGATTTGTTGAAACATTTATAGTATTGTGTATTCGTGGTATATATATGGAGTATAAATACACAGGAGTGTGGAGTATGCGTGCATGTATACTTGTGGATATAGTTAAAATAAAGTATATGAACGGTTGCATCTATTCGTATGACATTCATTGTAGTTGTGTCTCTTTGATTACTTATACATTCATTGTACATGTACAAAATCTGCACCAAAATATGAATGTGTCTCTTTGTGTACTCAGAAACAATGTACTATTTCCAAGAGTTGTGTCTCTTTGTGTACTCAAATACAATGTACTGTTTCTAAGAGTTGTGTCTCTTTGTATACTCAGAAACAATGTATTGTTTTCAAGAGTTGTGTACATACAAATCGTACGAAGAGTGACATCCTTACAAATTATTCTCTATATAAAGAATGGTCTGCCATATGTATGAGGTACAAAAAAATATTTACCTTACTTACCTTGAAAATGTTTCATGCGCGGAACTATTTTTCTTCTGTTTTTAGATATAAACAAAACCGCAAACTCTTGTTTGATTGTTTTCTGTCAACAACTAAGATTCAATTGTTTCTTCTTTTTTTGTATCTCAAAAGAGTTACCATGTAACATGTTGTTCATAGTAGGTTGGTAAATTTATTTTAGGAAAACATATCAAATACGTGCTTGGAAGACATTAATTATCCTGTTACCCTACACTACCATATATCTTGTTCTAACACAACATGGGCAATTACACCTCCTCGTGTAGCATCAATTCGGAACTTAGGTACCGGTCAGTGCAGTCTATATATATATATATGTACACACACATATATATATATATATAACACTTGAATACTTATCCAGGACCCAGACAAACAAGTTGAAAATAGGAAGCTAAATGTTATCGACCGGGAGCTGGAGCGCATAACCGAGAAGGCCGGACAAGAGGTTTCTTCACCGTTCATACCCACCATATCAGCGACACTATGGATTCTCACACAGAAGTTGCCCATTAATGTTCCTGTTTACTATGAAGAGACTGATATATGACACTTCCTAAAGACTTTTCATCGAGTCGTGAAATCACGAAGTGTAAAATGGTATGATCTTATCACAGAGGGAAGGCATTACATTGGTTCGAGTCTCTGCCTCGGGGGCAGTTCACTGATTTTCATTCATTTGGTCGAAACATGTGAACCCAATTATACCAGCTAAGAAAGATCACTAAATCTGTAACAAATCTGCTGAACTTATGGCAAACTCTGATGAGTCAATTGTTGCCTTCTACGAGGGCTACACGAAAGAGGGTCTGGATGTCGTGGACAAGATGGACTCGATGTTTATCATGGTGTACATGGACGGTATGACTGGCAAGAAGTTATATGAGAAATTTGTTGTTGATCCCCCAACCACTATATAATAGCTTCAGGTTGTTGTGTAAAGATACACTAAGGTGGAAGAAGCAAATAAATGTAAGAGAGAAAATCATAAGATTGATAAAAAAAGGTGGGAAAGGACTAAATCCACCACCAAAGCCTTGCTCGGTAGGATATACCCTTCTATCACATTCCAAGACCTATATCCAGACCATTAATCGATATATCCTCCAACCTCCTGCACCCATGCCAGGCAATTCGAAAAATAGGGTTCAAATGAGTATCGTAGTATTACCCTCACCATGTAATTATTTGAATTATGAATTATCACGATGTGTGAGGAATTTGTATTTTTTTTATTAGGAATTAATCCCACACATAAATTTGTGCACCTATCAACACATACTAGTAAATAAAGAGAAAAATACTCAAAGGAATCTATCTATAAATATTACTAAAAGAGAAACCATTTTGACAAGTGGCATCTCCAATGCTTGCCACATCAGCTTAAAAAAATTAAAAAGATATTCCCTTATTTAAGAAGCCTCTTGGCAATGTATTTATAATTCAATTCAATGCAGCATTCATTTCCAGATAACTTAAAACTATCTCAATTAATACATATGTCTTCCTTAATGGTTATACTTATCTAACACATTTTCAACTCCATCCAATTCACGTCTATGAGAGATTCATGCTTCCATATTTGCCATTAAAAAACAGAATGATTTATTGACAGGGTTCAAAATTTGCAAACAAAATTAATTGATTGGGCAACTTTGGGTACAAGTTTAATGTTTCAGCATCTGATAGAGGCTCTCATTCCTTTATATTTTCTATATTTATGAAATACATTAGGTTAGTTGAGTCTGTCTCTTGAAAGACAGTCTTTTGATAAGTTATGAAAAGACCAAGGTTTAAACTGCAAATTAAAATAAATTAAGACAAACTTTTAGGTTTGCATTAATCAGATTATAAACTCATAACTACTACACGTTGCATAGATAAATTTTTAATATTACAATTAAAACATTTTACCTTTCTATAATTCTAATTCAACATCGTCTTTCTATATGCCTATTGAAAGATGGGTTTCCCCAAGATTTTGCCATGTTAGTATTTTAATTTAAATAATTTGTTTTTTTACTATACACTTTAATGGTTAAATTATACACTAAAATTTTAAAGTTTGTTAGCACATTTTTAAAATTAGATTTTTTTTACATGTTACATGTTATCTTATACCTATATTTATAACTAAGAAAACTTTTGATTTTTTTTCTATGGGATAAATAATTTTATAACTTTAATTAAATAATTATTCATTAACTATGGAGTATTTCATATTCTTATCATTATATTTTTATAAAATAAAATATTTATATAAAATCGTTAATACTTTCCTATGTAATAAATATAAATAAATAATTATTACATATTAATCAACATCAAGTCAATTTCGTTTTATATTAAATATATATTAATAAATTTATTTTATATACTGCATCGCGTACCCTCATATAAATATAATAAATTTTATTGATTATGTTATATATTATAAATATTCATTTATGAATCCGTGGATGGCCAGGGGTATTATCAAGTTGCATTTTATACAATATTTAAAAGGAATCATATTTCGCAATCCTTGTTTCACATGTACGCTCAAATCCTTCTTTTATGTCTCATTATTTCCAGGAGTCATATAATATGGCAATAATGTTTTAGATAGATGCTAAAAACTAAAAAGTCGTGTTTACTTAAAATGAATCATTTTATTTTGAAATATTTAAATAACACTTGAGACGATATATTATGAAAAATAATTTTCTCAAATTAATTTGACAATAAATTAATATTATATATTAACGATACTTGAAATTAATTTGAGAAATAACATTAGAGATGACAGAGATTGATATCCGCTCATTATTAATTTTTAAATATTTGTAAAATGAACCGCGCATTTTGTGTTGGACCATATTTGCTTTCGGATGCATTTATTTTTATCTTTTAATAATATTATATCGATAAACTATAATCATCGACCTTTAATAATATTGAATATTTTCTATAATTTCTATCAACTCTTTAATATTGTCAATACTATAATGCACTTATAACGTTGTGATAAGTGTATTATAAAATACTCATAATAAAATAATTTTAATTATACTCCAATGATGTCGATATATCTAGTAAATTTTAATAAAAATGACTTAAGAATAATACAAATGATATCAATATATTTAGTAAATGAAAGTAAAAGAAATCTTAATTTTATAAACGATGAATTTATTTATGATAACTAGTGAAAAAATGTTAGTGTAAAAGTATTAAACTCTGGAATTTTATAAAATTTAGTTGTCTAGTTATATAGTTAAAAAAAGATTGAAAATGTAAGTTTTTTTTATAAATATATAGTCTAAAAAGAATTCTTCTTCCATACTAACGGTGGATATAGAAATGAAACTGTTTCATAATTTTAAAACAGTAAGATAAAACTTCAAAGCTTTATGGTGATAGAATATGAAACTATAATGACCAATCAAATATTTTCGTCACTTTTCTATTATTGAAATTTGTGTGAGCTCCTAACCTAATCACTATCATAAACATATCTAATTAAACATACACAATTAGAATCATTTATCTATGAGTATATTTTAGTGTATATATTTTATAAAATTTATCACAATTCTATTAACTAATAAATTTTCAATCTGTGAATTCATTAGATTAGAAAGTAACAATTAAAAACAATTCACATTTAAAGATTTACGTGAGTTTAC
>JAULKK010073928.1:0-18185 GCA_032355705.1 Rubia peregrina
CCCCCAAGGCTTTGTCTTTGTAGTTTTTACTCTTTTTCTTAGTTTGTTGCATGATTAGCATAGTTACTTGACTTTGCCAGTTTTGTTGTTTTTACTTTCATAACTTAGGAACCAACCAACCAACCCAAAACCCCCTTTTATTACTTTTATATATCTATGTGTATATTCACCGTTGCATTCTTAGACACTTGGAAATATCTCTCTTCTCTGTTGACGACCCCGACTTGCCATACTATCTACTTAGTTGTATTTAGTAAGAAAATGGGCTTTAAAATTACATCTTTAAGAGGTACAGTGACGACCTCCCACACGCATCCCAACAGGTGGGAGAAAATATAAAGACAACAAAAACAACACTTCAAACATAAGAAAGGGAATATAAGGAAGTATCAACCAAGTAAGATTTAGGAACATCAAGAAACAACAATTGAGAACACATACACACACATGAATAATTTGAATCTGATCATTAAGAACAACAACTGCATTCAAGCAAACACAAAAAAATTTAAACCTAATCATAAAAAACAACAATATGATCATAATCATCGAACACAATGGAATATTGAACACGAGAAAGATCTAATACAACATATAGAAAACCACAAACGAAATGCCTCCAGTAATAGTTACATTTTAGTTACATTTCAGCATAAGACCACAATGAACCAATTTAGAATAAGTTCTTACTTATAGAGTAGTAATGAGAGGATGACCCAGACCACGAGCTCAATGACTTACCCAATGAAGTGAACTAGCCATGCTTCCGTCGGAGCAGCCGCGACAATAGTGAAAAAATAAAAATTAAAGGGAGCATCATGCAATTTACCATTAACATAAGTTCAAAAAGAAGCACTGAGAGTCGACTTACTCGAAGGTTCTTGAACTCACCTAATTTCACACTCTCTTGGCCATGTGGTGTGCAAAGTTAGCTCTACACGTACTATCTCCAACGAGAAAATAATGCGCCAGGTTAATGACTGCTACACCTCAAAGTGTATTTAAAAACAATACTTTTAAAGGCGTAGCAAATGACTGATACACCTCAAAGTGTATTTATAACCATTACATCTGGAAGTGTACTTAAACATCTATACATCTGAAGGTGTAGCGAACATTTACTACACTTGGACCTGCAGTAAAAATATATTCACAATTAGACGTGTCACTAAACAATACAGAGAATTTAAAAAAAATCAATTCAACCCATAGAATTTTGATAATTGCAATTTAATTCACAAATTTCAAATAATTTCAATTAAAGTTACAAATTTCCTGTAATTGAAAGATAACCCATGGAGTAACAATAATTGCATTTTAACCCATAACATTTTATGAATTAGATTTAACCTACAAACTTCCAATTTCTAAAAGCCTGGAAGTTAATTTAGTACCAAGTAAAATTGTCATCAGTATATTCATAATCATGCACCTGTAAACAATCATCTAGAAGAGCATTTGAAATCCTCTAACCCTTTTATTTCTAAACACATTCAGATATCTCTAAAAACATGGCATAATCTATTTTTCCTATTCTTAATGCAAAGTCCACATATAAAAACTCCTAAAGACAAAGCTTGTGTAAAAACAAACATGCCAGTCCTCAAACTCTACAATAAGTTTACAATACAATATAATGACATGATAATCAATATCCATATCTTAGAGAAAACTAACACCTATTTACACTTTAGTCACAGACTCACTGTGACCTTGATGCACACACTTGGCCTCATCCAATATTCTGTGATCATAACTGTAGCAAGTTCAATCTTCATTTGCCTAAATATACAAGCACATGAAGATAAATAAATAAGAAACACTGAACACAAGGGCAAAAAACTTATGAAATAAAGAGTTAAGGCATAGATCAAACACAGAGCAGCACATGACTGGCCACATAATAATAATAATCATGCTTATGCCCTTATGACACCACAAAGAATTTAACTTGCAAAACTCAACAAAAGATATTCATTTAATACTTCCTTCATTTTTCAATACTTGGTGCATTTCTCTGGCCATGCATTTTAAGAAGACCGAAATAACAATATGAACCATATAATGAAAGAAGAAAAAGTAGCAAGGGTCATAATATGAAAATAAAGAAAAGGGTTTTAAGCAATTTTGATTTATGTGATTCCGGTCATCATTTTTCTCTTTAATTGTGTATCGAAGTTAGATGCATTTATTAATAAAAAAAATAGAGGAAGTAAGCTTTATAGTCCCAAAACAACTCAACATTTACAGTTGATCTGATTCATATAGAAAAATAGAGAATGTCAAGACATAAAAGTAGCTCCAAGATAGTCTAGAATAACTTAGAACAAGTAACAAGGAAATAGCTTTATAATACTATTGTACACTGTTGTATTGAGTGAAGTAAGTGACAGAAGAACATAAGTGTTGGTTTAACATATTGACCTTACAGCTGTAAAATTTACTTTCCTAAGGTTTCTCGGGTTTGCAGGCGTGAAGACATCATAACCTAAAAGGACAAGAGTTCTTAGTGTGTTTACCTGCACACTGGAAAGTTTTTCTGCTCGGCATGAATGACGGGTCCATTCCCCAATTCTTCTGGAACCAGCTTATCTGTACATTTAGATATCACCAACAACTGTCATAAGTCAGACAGAAATATAATGGAAATAAAATGCAGCTTCATATTTCTCGATTTGGGATGACTAACCTTCTCTTGCAGATTCTCGAAATTATCCCAGTAACCTTTAGTCTTGCATTGTTTGTAAGCAAGAGAAAGATTCATCATTGCAGCAGTTCTACAAAATCCTCCCATGCGTGTAATTGCCTTCTCTATATCCACTCTCCCATGCTCTCGGAGTTTCTTTCTCATGGGAATGAAGCCTTCCTGTCCATGCTCAACTATGAAACTCAAGAGTTCAGATTTCAGAACTTTAATATCTCTTTGCAGCCCAGGAACCTTTGTTCTCTGCCTACATGAACTTGAACTAGTGCAATCAGAATCTTGACTAGCTGGGTCACCGTAACTAGAAAACTTCAACATCATGTAGTCATACATGACAAAAACTGTAGAAAATGTTAACTTCACCTAATCAGAGCTTGTAAAAATAGAAACAGGTTCCAAACACATAAATAAAAATATAAGTTAGAAGTACAACAAGGAAACCTAAATGGAGCACCATAGAATAAGAGAAATACTGTGTGATGTGTAAATAAGTCGTTTCAAAGAGGTTGTTTTCTAAGACCTCTATTATTTATAAGATGACTATACCATTACAGGCACGAGTAAGGGAAAAAATTAGCCTGCAAGGATCATTCAAAATTCCAAAGTCATGCGTACATAAATATAAGCTAATTGGCCTTAATAGGTGGTATAGCTCCAATCTACAACACTTAAAATCAAGATAATGCTCACAAGAGAAAATACATCAATCAAGGAAGACTTTTCTTCACCTGAGCAGGTACAACACCACTTTTTATGAATGTTGTCACAAGCTTTTCGACATTTGCTGCCTCAGCATATTCAGAAATGAGGTGCCACTAGAACTGATCTCTTCTTGTCTCATCTATACAAAGTGTAAAAAAAATTAGAACACTAAATGATCAAAATATAGTAGGAATATAAAAGAATGGCTCTCATATACATAACAAACGAATAACTTTACTTGTGTTTGGCACAATTTTAGCTTAGTCTTTCTCATCAAACTCCACTGGCTTCCTTTTAGGTTTTCCTTCACAACTTTTTTGTTGATAGTAAATGAAATTCCATCTAATAATAATACCCAAACTACGAAGTCAGAACCAACTCACTTTCATCACGAAATTTTATATGCGAAGCAACTCCAAGCAAGAAAGTAAACATCATGCACCAAAATATCCCACCAATACATGCAAATATACAAATTCCAGGCATTGTATCCCGGGAAAAAATAACACAAATTAATCCTAAAACTATCAGGTCACAAGATGTTGCAGTTAGTACTGCCTCAACTGAGATTCTCGTTAAATCACCAGTTAGTCCAATGCACAGCCTACGATGAACACTCTATTTTCTTGTGGAAGTATTAAATAAAACCTAGAATGAAGGTGAAACTAGGGAAAATGTAGTTAATCAAATTGTCTAGAGCTAGAGAGCAGGAAACCTGAGAGAATCTGAGGGAATCAAATCGTCAAATGTACTAAGCCAGACTAAAAAAAGATAGAGTAAAGTACTACAGAAGAAAACCAGGTGGAATATAATAACAAACTTTCAAGAACTCAAAATCACACGAAATAACTCAAAAATAATTGCATACACCGATCTGAACTTTCAAGTAATCAAAACCACATTAAATAAGAGAAACAATAATTGCCGACAAAAATTTCCATAATGATTACCTATCTAACTGAGAAATGATTACCGATCTAACTGAGAAATGATTTCTCGTGATAATCGATCTGCACTTTCAAGTACTCCCCGCGATATGCTTGAGTATAAAATGTACCACACAAAACACAGTCAAGCTCGATGCGATAACCAGCAAGCTCGCTGAGTCGTTGCAGTATCTCTATATGGCGAGCTGTGGGGATAACGAGCCGAGGCTCCGAGCTCAGTAAACCTCTGCCAGAATTTATTGTCGGAGTCGGTGAATCCACCACCGTCAATAGGCACTAGAGGCAATGAAGATGAAATTTTCATTTTTGACCAGGAAGCTCATTGCACCATTGGAGTAGCTAAAGATGGCGAACTGTGGAAAGGACGAGCCACGGCGTTACTGTTCTTATCCGACAAGAAGAATCTAGCAGAGTTGCAGTGATGGTGAGGAGTAATTGAAGTTGCAGTTACTAATATAATCCGACGAGATGAATTCGACAGATCTGCAATGGTGGATCACAAAAAGTCGGTGGTTACTGGCGGTTTTCGGGAAGAGAAAGCAGTGGTTTCTGTTTCGTGATGAGAGGAGAGAAAGAAACGAGAATACTGTTCCATGAATTTAGCTGTTTAATGAAATTAATTTCAGAAACTTTACTATGGGCAACTTATTATATTTATACGTAAAGCCCTCCATTTCTTGAGTAGTTTTTTAAAAAATACCATCCCAATTAAAATATATAATAGTTATATAATGATCTTGCAGCGGTATAAAATAACATTTTGGGCTAATATTATAGTGGTTACAAATATAAGAATTAAAAGCTGAACTTTTTACGTGTGATGACCTAAAATAAAATTCACTAATAATCAAGTTATATAAATAAATTGTAATCACTTAAAAAATTATATCACTACCAAATCCTTGTTTCATGAAACTGAAAATGGTCTTGACATTAGCAGAGCTCAGAAATTTCTCAGATATCATATCATAAAGTGTGCATTATTCTTTGTTTATTTGGTACATAAATAAGGAGAAGATAATAAGAGAAAAACCCCAGAAAGGTATGGGAAATAGTAAATAAAAATGCTTACCAAAGTAATTTTCATACAATACTATTCTAGTGGAACTCAAGAAATATCGAATACAAATGATTTCTTATCTCTAATTTGGTGGTTTGTATGTAATATTTCCAAAAATCTTATCACAATTTAAATTACATGTCTATATGTAATAAATGATATGAGTATACTAATATTTACTACACCTTAAGATGTAAAGAAGTATTATCACATCTTAACATGTAGTGAATGATACAAGAAGTGTAACGAATTTCACTACACTTGAGAGTGTATCTAAGTTTATTACACATTTCTTATGTGTAACTAAAATTGTATAGCTCATAGACTTTTTTTGTAGTGCACTATCTCCAGCGAGAAAACAATGCGCCAGGTTAGCATTCTTTGGCAAAAAAATCTTATTGTGGCCACCGTACAGAAGTTTAAGAATGTAAATTCCATCATTGATTGATCCGGATATTGATACTCAGGTGCCAATCTATTTTATGGGCACCCTAGTGGAACCAATCTTCCGCGTGAACCGGCGGAAAACTTCATCATACGATTCGATGTTGGCATTCAAGAGGTCAACCCCACCACCGTGAAAGAAGACAATGATATGAAGAGAAAATGAACTTGTCATCAGAGTGAAAAGATGGAACCAGAGGTCGCAAGGAGGGTCCACGATGAAGTTATGGAGAAGACACCACAGACGAGGATGGAGGTGGATAGGTTAGTATGTTGAGCTGGATCCGAAATGGTCTGATTTTGAACCCAACCAGATCTGCACTTTTTCAATAAAAATCATAGATGAGGGAAATTACCTAATATATGGTGTGTTCTAGCAATGGCCAAAAGAACAAAAAAAAAAGTAATCTGCCAAAATAACCTTGAATTTAGACTACAAGTACCAATATGACCGTATAAAATTAGAAAGTGCTAAAATAATTCTAACTTTATGAAGTAAGTTCCAATATAAAATTGGTAGGAATTGACTCTAATTTCCAATGGTGGAATTGGCAAGTTTTAAATTACAATTTTACCACTGAATTTTTTAAAAATTAAAATTCAAAAGATAAAACCCTAGATTGGCCATGAAAGAAGTTGAATCTCACACAGACCTGGTTATTTTTCCCACCGGACCTTGTACTTTTCCTAACTGGACCTAATTTTTTCTCCTTCTCCGATATGCCTCTTGAAACCCTATAAGATCCGGTGAGGAGAAAAATGCACGCGGTCGGATTACTTCTATCAAGCTCATCAAAGATGACTGCCACCATCGAGCAATAGGTTGAATCGATAGGCGGAGCAAATTGGTTTTCCAATGGAGGATATCAAGGCAAAGCAACCCCCAGTGGAGCAAATTGAGAAATGCCAAATTGATGTCGCCATTACCGGTTGGGGTGGTGGTGAGCTAGAGTGGGGTGGAGAATGGCTAGCTGGTGGAGAGGTAGGCAGCAGTAGGGTGGTTCTTGGGTTGACTGTGGTGGCTGGCTATGGTAGCTAGCTGAAAGAGGTGGTGATATGGTGGTGGAGGTGGTGGCTGATTGTGGCGGAGATTGTGGAAGGAGAAGGTGGTTGTGGAGATTGTGGAAGGAGAAGGTGGTTGTGGAGATTGGGAAATGGTGACTGGCAGAAACAGAGTGTGGTGGTGGCTTGCGGTGGGAGAGGGCAGCAGGTGGCGGCGGCTGGCAGTAATGAGAGGCTTATAACGGGAAAAAAATTAAGGTAAAATGATTGAGGGCATATTCATCATTTCGGGTCCAGTTAACAGCACAACAGGTGAGTCAATGCTAGAATATGGCCTAAAGGTTATATTGGAAAATTTCATGTTAAAATAAGGGTTAGTTTAGAATTTTTTGATTTTACAGGTTTATATTGGTACTTTTAGTTTAAAGCTAGGGTTAGAAAAACATTTAACCAAAAAAACAAGCGTGGGTCATAAAAGAGTGACGGTGGAGTAATTAGACAATAGTTTGGGGTGCAAAGTTCTAATATAAAAAACTATTTTTCAGCCTTTTAAAGAACTCTAGCACCCAGAATTATTGATAGCCAGGCAGCAAAAAAGAGAGAAACATGGAATATTTCCCGGTTCATCTCCCCAGCACCCTCAGAACTTCTTCCTTTGTTATCTCAGCTCCCTCCAACGGTGAACATATACTACTAGTCATTTTTTACTAGGTTTCCAATGTCTTACAAAATGATACCATCTCACGTACAAAGTGATAATAAATATCTAAAATTTATGCAGAATAGAATTTTGAGCCAGAAAGATAGCATTGTTGTCATCACACAGCAACACAGGTGGCACATGATTCGACACACGTAACTCCCTAAGAAGATCCATTAACCATGCTAGCTCCACTGCAGTATTGTCCATGACATGATATTATGACTCTGAACTAGAACGAGAGATGGTAAGTTGCTTCTTAGCATTCCAAGAAACCATGTTACCACTAAGAAAAAAGTCATAACCATATTTATACCTGCATGTCTCTACACAACAAGCCTAATTGGCATCAAAATAGCCAAGTACCAGTAAAGTGGATAGATTTTTGTGAAAAATAAACCATAATAAAGAGTATCATGAACATAGTGCAAAATCCAAGTAATAGCCTGAAAGTGGTCATTAGTAAGAGCCTGCATAAAATGACTGACCGTATTGACTGTATTAGACAATTCGGGACATGTGATCTACAAGTATTGAAGTGCACCAACTAAAGATCGATGAAGAGTAGGATTACCAAACTGCTTACTCGAAGAGCTAAGTAGCTGCTAAACGGCCATAAAAGGCGTCGAAGCTAAAACAGAATCTAATGTGCACCATATGGCATGCATTAGCCAATCCATTTGACACATTTGTATCATCTTTGTTTGGTTGGTTGCTATTTTTAGTTAGGTTTACACGACAAGGGTTTAGGCGACCATTATTGGTTTTCTTGTCTAAATCCCAAGTTTTGTAGACTTAATTGAAGCTAATGGACACTTTGTATTCACAGGAACCTTTATATTCCTTTTTATCTCATTAGTAGGTTTCTCATGAGTAATTTTTCATTATCTTTTTGCAGAATGCCATTCGCGAGGGTGGTAGTAGATATTTGAAGGCCATTCGAATGGATGGTAGAAGATATCGAAGGCTAATCACAAGGATGGTAGTAGATTGAAGGCCACAGACTCTAAAGTGTGGTGGAAGATGTAATTGAGCCCAAGAAAGGTGGATTTGAAATTCAAGGAGGCCCAGACCGAAAGACAAGAATCACAGGAATTGTAGTCTGAGAGTGCACGAAATTCTGGGAACAATCCGAGAAGAATTATCCCTTGTGTGTTGAACCATTGGATTCTTCTTTTTGAGCGCAATAAAATTGACTACAATAAATTTCAAATTGGACCAACAGTTCACCCATAGCGGAGCAAACAAGTCGGATGGCAGAACAAGTCATGGCTAGCACGGACTGCATAAGGCCGACAGGAGGGCTCAGCTAGGAAAGGCGTATGCCAAGAAACACGAACTATTCCAGGGGTCTTCAGCATGACCACCCGACACGATCCGTGCCAAGCCTCAGTACGAACCATGCCAATTTCAGCTGGTTGTGTGCCTCATGTCATCTTTCCACTCTAAAATTTGGCAAAGTATGGGCACAGACCATTCTGTTTCACATGGTCTGAAATTATTTCAAGTCACTAATGCCAAAACTATCCTACGGTGTGTGAATAATAACATGGCTTGTTCTATGATACTGAGCAACATGAGGATCCGGTTTACGGCCTGCGCTAAACAACACGAGATGTGAATCAGAAGATAAAAATGGTGTTCTAGCTGATGGCCCATGCTAATGGATACAGACAATTCCAGCACGAGGTATACATTTTGTGCTATGATTGAAGGATCGTGATGGCATGAGTTCAGGGGTCGTTCCACAACTGATGGCCCGCAACAACACGAAGCGGCCTCGGCTGGCACGGACCATACCAGATGCCACCTCCCAAGTCATTTGTGGCTGATAGGGTTTTTGGCCTATTTTGGGCCTAGTTTTAGGCCCAATTCCCTACTACTATATATATGGACCTATGTCTACTAGGGTTGAATTTTGTGCCTATTTTTCATCTTGAAGAGTAGGCTAGAGAGATAAATACTCTTCCTTCTCTCTAAGTTCTTTTTTTCATCTCTTTATTTTTCTTGTGCCCAATGGCATTGAATCCAATAAAAAACTTGGGTTCAATTCTTATCGATTAGTTAATTTACTTAGGGAACATATTTATGTTCATGTATTAATGTCTATTTTGTGAGATTTCTATATCTACCTATTTCTATGTGTTTTGTGATTATTATGTTGGCTTGTTCTTCATATTATTGTGAATTGCATGATTGTCACACTTAGTTAGCACACACCAAAGTCTACTTTTATGTTTTTTGCACTATTGTTACCTCATAGGGAGGGAAACCTAGATGCGCTTGGGGTAACAATAGGTCCGGAGCCATGTGGCTTTCTGTATGTATGTTACCATTGTTAATGCTATGATCGACCATGAACTAGTAATCTGATGAATTGGTCTGAAGGTTTATGGGTAGATATAGCTAAATTAGCAAGCTATGATTATCTTTTTGATCCTAGAGCCACCGATAAAATGCCTACTTCATTTGCCTTTGTACGCCTAGGGGTAGTGAGTTCGTACTGTTCCGCCCGAGACTTAATCTAATGGGGGAGAATCAGACCTGCACAATGATCCATTGTTATTTTTACACTCCCCTATATGCGGAGGCAAGGCTGGTGGAAGATTTAATATATGCACCCTTTTGTGAAAGATAGGGCGGTTTGACCATCGTCTGCACTACGTGTCACAAACACTAGAATAGGTGAATAGTTCTTGTATGTGATGAAATCGATGATCAAAATGATATTAATCATGTTACATAAATATTCCCTAAGTGCTGGTCTATATAGTTTATTTCTGTGATTAATTGTATAATTTGTAGTTTTTAGTTGAACCCCCCCCCCCATGCTTGTTTTGCCAACATTGATTATTTTAATATGTGGTTGAATTGATGAATCGATCACGGTTGTGTGTAGTTGATTATTAGATTCCTAACATCTCTGTGAACTACCCTGATACTTGCCACTATCTACCATTGTTGGTAGTATAGTAGTAGGAATGGAAGCAACATATAAATTCTATCTTTGACATTTAATACTCACAGGTCCTCTCATGTTTTTAACAACGCTCGGGAACAAACGAGTCAAATTTTGGTGCCACTTACGGGGATGTTAGTTTAAAGGTCTAGTAGTTAACTTGCATAGTGTGTTAGTATAGTAGTTAGTGTTAGTTTTATTTTGTTTTTATTTGTTTTTGTTGTTGAGCTTCCTTGTTAGTATCTCATTACTTATAACCTTTCTACTAGTTTTGTTCTTAGTTGGATACTGTTTGGGAGTTTTACATTGTCCTACAGAATACACAGGTGGTAAGCAAAGAAGGAAAATGAGGACTATATAGGAGGTTCCACAGGAACCTGTTATTGTAGCCAAAGAAAGAAGAGAAATGGAGGAGAATAGCCGCACTTTGAGGGAGTTGATGACTCCAAAATTTTAAAATCAATCTCTTTGTATCAGCTTCCTGCCCTTTCCACCCAATGTGACATGTAAACTCAAGAGCAATATTATTTATTACTTGACGACGTTCCATGGAATGGCCGGTGAAGATCCAAACAAGCATCTTTTAGAATTCCACCTAGTTTGTACCAACATGAAGCCGGCGGGAGTCTCGAAGGAAGATTAAAATTTGAGGGTGTTTCCTTTCTCACTTCAAGATTTGGCCAAAGATTGGTTGTACTATCTCCCTCCTGGTTTCACACCTCTTGGATAGATATGAAGCCCATAGTTCTTGAGAACTACTTCCCAGCTTCATAGTATGTAGGGTTGAAGAAGAAGCTTTCCAATATCTCTCAATTTTCTAATGAATCCCTCTATGAGTATTGGGAACAGTTCAAGAGATTATTGGCGAGCTGTCCATATCATCTATTCAAGGAGGGAGACTTGGGCTACTTTTCTTTGAAGGATTGTGTGATGATGATATGTGTATGGTGAATGCCTCTTGCAATGGTTCAATCGCCAACAAGAGCCCAAGGGAAGCAATGGCACTCTTTGAAGAGATGGAAAATGATACAAGGCGGTTTGGTACAAGATCCAGGGTGAAGCTTGTGCATGAACCGTATCAATCCCCCAAGTTATAGGAGAAACTCCAAGCTCTTGTTTCCATGATTTAAAAAATCATGAAAATGGGAGTTCAACAAGCAAAAGTGTGCTGCATTTGAATCCTTGATCATCACACAGATGTTTGCCTGCAAGTGGTGAGAGATATGGAGCAAGTTAAGGCATTGGATTTCAACAATGGTTGAAATAGGCCACAGTTTGGTCGAGAAAACAACAAGGGTTCTGGGGGAACTAAGGAGAAGAAAGGTAAGATCCCCACGCAAACACCTTCAACCCGAGGTACCGCGATCACCCCAACTTTCATTTGGCGCGAGGAAAGTGCAAGGGTACAACAGAGGCAGACAAGATCCACCTCAACCCTATCCAAGGAGAGAAGGGTCTTCCAACAACAATGTCTCACTCTACAATTTGGATCGAGAGGAAATACTTGAAGCAATCTCTCAATTGGAAAAGAAGTAAGATGTCTTTGTGGAGCGCACAAGGCGAGAGATTGAAAATCTCGGGACGAGGGAATTTTCAAGCATAAAAGTTCTTGAGATTTAAGTCAAGAAACATGCCACCTTAGTAAGTTTACTTGAAGCCAAAGAGTCCGGCAAGCTTTCTTCCCAACCGGAAATCAATCTGAGGAATGTGAGTGCTTGTAAACTAAGAAGGGGAAGGAGGTGTGCGAGCTTGAGATAGAGATCTTACAAGAGGATAACTTTTTCGTGGAAGGAAACAAAACCAACTTAGAGTAGTAGGAATTGGCTGTGGAGGAGGAACCCATCAAGGAACTTCCAACACTCAAGGCGAGGGTAAATCGTCCACCACCTTTCCCTAGTGCACTTAGGGGAAGGCCTAAGGTGGCAACCAATTATGAGCACATTACAATCTTTGAGAAGGTTGAGTTTAGTGTTCCACTTTTGGACTTGATTGACCATGTGCCTTCGTATAATAAATTCTTGAAAGTTGCATTCACTAAAAAGAGGAGCAACCCACTTAAGAAATTAGGAAAATTGAAAGTAGGGGGAGTTGCTACTCTAAATCATAGGAAGTTGCTTAGAAAATGTGATGACCCCACCATGTTTTCAATTCCTATTTATTTAGGTGGTAAATTGGTGATAATTTCTATGTTTGATCTAGGAGCTTCTGTTAATGGCATCCCTTCTTGCATTTATGAGAACCTGGAAATAGGTGAACTTAAAAAAACTAGGGTAATCGTCCAAATGTCCAATCACTCTCAAGCTAGTTCTCGGGGTCTAGTGAAGGATGTGATGGTCCGATTAATCAACTTTGTGTTTCCAGCGGACTTCTATGTCCTTGAGGTTGTGCACGATGGTGGTGCACCCTCAATTTTATTGTAGAGATTTTTTCTTAAAACATAAAGGACTAATATTGATGTTCATCTGGGAACACTAACCTTAGAGGATGACATGGATAGGGTTGGTTTTGATATTTACAAATCTAAGCATGATTGACCTAATCCCTCTCTTGTGTGCAAAGTCATAACCTTGGGTGAAAAACTTTCTCAACATGATGACTTTTCCATGCTAGATAATGAGGATTTCCTTGATTAATATCTTGATGATAATGATGGATACTCTCTCTTCTTGGAAAACAAAGCACTTAAAGGTAAGGATGACACCATGTGGAGACCTCTTCACAATGATGTCATCGTGGATGGAGTTGCCGAAGGTGACTCCGGAGACCCAACGGTAGGGTTCTTCAATTGAAATCCATAAAAAATAAATCATTCGTGATGACGACAATAAAAATACGTTGTCTTTGTTTCTTTGTTCTTGATATGTTCTTAGTAGATATATTTTGCATGTTTTTGTGTAAGACAAAGGATCTTGAGGTGAAAATCTTATGGTTGATATTATGAGTCTGAATCTCATGCTTTTTAATATAAGAAATAGGATTTTTCAGGTAATAAAAAAATTGGAAAATGGAGGAAGAAGAGAAAAGGTCATTATACACGAGGGGTGCCTTGTGCTAATCATCGTGCCAGGGCAAAAAGACCTTGTCCGCACAACCCGTGCTAGGACACATGGCCTGTATCAGCATAAGGGTAGCCTCGTGTCAGGCTTCATGTGTTGCAATTTTTGGGGCCAAAAATTCTGATTTGCAAAATTTTGAATTTTAAGCCAAAACATGAAAACATTTGCCCATAAATTCAGGAAAAAAAACCCTTGTTTCTTTCAAATGTTGGTGTATATAGTACATCAACACCTCCCTTATGCATAAATAGATGGGTACTTTTGTCCTTTTTACTCTCTAATTTCAAAAATGTCATCTTTATCTCATTTGCACCTCTTTTGAATCACATTCTTTGCTGAAAATAATGATCCATAGTACATTACCTCACCCATAGGATTCATTTAGCTCATTTAAATCTCTCAAAAACACTCACTCTCACTTTCCTTGGTGAAACTAAAAAAATTGAGCCATTTTTCTCAAAAATTAGCATTTTTTCTTCTTCTTGTGTGGATTCTTCATCTCTTGACTTCAAATTCCGGGTAATCCTTTGATCTCTATGTTCACTTAATTTTTTTATGATGATGGTGATGTGATGAGGAGCTTTATACTTGAAAATATGTTGAAGTGCTTTTGGAGAAATCTTTGGGTTATTTGAATTATCTTGTGCTAAACTAAGTGTGGGGGTGAGTTTATTGTCCTTATGCTTTGATGGTATGATCTTATTTGATTGTGATGATTTAGGAGGGATGATTCTTGATTGCATTATCTTCTTGATAGGATGCTATGATTTTTCATGGGTGGTTGTTTAGGAAGAATGGTCCTTGATTAAATAAATAGCCTTTATGTTGAGATAACATGATTTGGAATGTTGTGGCTATTTAGGAAGCACTGTTCTTTTTGAATAAGTATTCATATTTACCTTTGATTATCCTTGCATTACCACATTTTTCTTGTTGTGAATAGGATGGCTCCAAAAAGAACTAGGTCGGCAAAAGGAACATCTTCCCGGGGTGACACAGGGAAGAAGCTGACCAAGGTTGTGAAATGAGGGACGGCAAATACCACATCTGTAACACCGAAAATACACGACCAACTTGCTCAATGCAAGGATCGGGTATGACCTGAATGCGTTACCATAATCTAACTGATCGAATTACTTAAATGCAGTAACGAGCAAATACAGTTATGCGGAAGCAATTTAGAAAATTCAAAAACTAACTTACTATTACAATGAAAGTGTTAATACAATTAAACATGTGTTTAAACTAATGTACAAAAAAAGTTCTAAATGATCCGGTAAGGATCAGTTTTACAATAATATTTTACATAATTATAATACACCCTAAACCAAAAGTTTCCAAGGTTCACCCAAGATCCTTCCTCGAAAGAAGTAACGACACCAGTGCACTCCACTCTACTGTTCAGCTACACCTGTTAGGGTTGTTTAAACTAGGGTAAGCTCCTTGCTTAGTGAGGTTCCATCGCCAATATTTACCAAGTTATATTTAGTGATGACATTATGCAAATAGCCACATGGATCCTAGCACATAGTAAAAGGATACAAGTGGGTTATGCCAAGACACAGTCAAGTTCCTATATGCCTACTGTGACTGGCATTGGGGCAAAAACCCTACAGTAGTGCCTCAAGGCTATCACGATCCAGAAATCCATAATCGTCAACCACGGCCAATATGTTCAGTTACGAGCTCGTATTAGTACCAGATGGTTATGCTAGCATACAAAAAATGTCACGATTAGCTGATCTAGTCGTACAGTCCGGTCAATATTGTTCCCCACTGATCCCTCCAATCGCGTCAGGGACCCCGATAAACACAGACAAGAAATCAAGTAGCATGTAATCCAATTTTGACACTACAAGATAAAGTACAAGTCGATCATCCACATAAAATATCAGGGAAAGTAATTCACTTAGTTTCACAATAATTAAGCATAGTGAGATAAAGTACACAGCGTGCGTGATTAGTATGAAACCAAATAATAAGCATGAATATAACCTAATATTATTAAACAATTCAAATAACATGTACAATTCTAAACTTGCACATTTAAATTTAACAGACATAAAATAACATTTTCTAATAATATTTTAATTCAATTTGTATTAGGGCGATGAAAACACTCAACTTAACAAATTGCTGACTCGTTTATAATTTTCACGGCTTCATCATAAATTGATCAGAACACCTAAATTTCTCTCTATTTTATTTGAAAAGCGGGATAATTGCTTCAGCCCAACCCCCTATATATTCTATGCGTTGCATGGGAGCCTAGTTCTTTGCATATATAGACATCGGACACTCGGACATGTATAATCAACGTATCCCTCATTGGTGCTATTAATGTGCTGAGGATGCAAACCTTCTCCTCACTACAATTGTTTATGGAACACATGTACCTGAGGTCCATTTCATTTGTATCACTTTTCTTTTTCTTTATTTGTTTTAAGTTTAGTTTTCTTTTCTTTTCCTTTTATTTCCTTTGCTCTCTTCACTTTTTTTCTTCTTTCTTTTTTTCTTCGTTCGTTTGTTCATTTGATTTTTTTTTAGTTTTTCAGTTACTCCCTCTGTCTCAGTTCAATCTGCACACTTTTTGGTCAACTTTCTCAAAACACATTTGACCATAAATTTTAACCAGTATATAGATACAAATATCATAATTGTAGATACAAATCATAAATTTTAATTATTTTATTTGATGTGTATATTTAGAATTTATTTGGATGTTTAACTATAATTTAGAGTGTTCTAGTGTGTTTTTTTTATGTTTAACTCTCTTTTAGTTTGATGTCTATTTTAGTAAAATTATATAATTTGATGGTTTAGATTTTTTATTTAATGTTTTTTATTTTTAATATGAGTGAGTCTCCTGACAATCGACTTGTTTAGAAGCTTATGGACAAGGAACTCAGTTGCAATTAATAGAAAATTGAGTAATTCTTCATGATCCTGGTTATTAGAATAGGGTCCAGGTTATCATTCATCCCTTCTTCTTCTTCGTCAGATCTGCGAAAAGTTCATCCTCCTTGACGATCAATTCTTCAAACATTCCTTCTTCAAACATTATTTTTTCTTCAATATGCAACTTCCTTCTTCTTCTTTTTCTTCAAACATCCTTCATTTTTTTATCGATTAACTTCCTTCTTCTTCGATAATTTTCTTTGGAAATTCTTGCAAAGTTGTAATTGCCATGGATGCAGATTGTGAACTGTTAGGAACAATTGATCGGCGATCCTACTCTAGATAATTTGGCACCTGGTGTAATTTTTTCGGCGAATCGTTTCTCCAATAGATCTATTTTTTTCTGATGAGCTCTTCAAACGACCAGTTAGTGTCCAAAGAAATTTGCGATAAGCTCTTCATCCTGTAGAAAAATCTACATCAATGAATTTCAATTTAAAATGAATGAAATTCTGTTTCCAGAGGATGAAATTTTGCCTAATAGTGTCCAAAATAAGAATTCTTACATCTGATTGAGTTTATGTTGTTGAATTTACTTCGACGTAAATTGTTGTTGTTAAAACTTCTGAATGTATTATGTTACTATGAACATGTTAAAAACATGTGGCAAATATTAGAAAAACAAATTATATGCCGCTGAAATTTTTTGTATATAATATGCACCTGTTACCTTACAATACGTATCGTTTGTATTAAAACATGCATTTATTTTAAAAGCTCTGAATATGAATTATTAAACTTTTCCAGTAGGTAATGTATAAGTTAAGTTATGAATAGTTTGTGTTTTGTTAAAACATGCACATGTTATATCACAACTAGTATACACACAGAACGGAGGAGACTAAATTTGACAGTTTAAAATTGTCATATTAACTCTGGATTAAATATTTTACAACATGTATTGTTCAAATAAAACCATGTATCTGATTATAAACAGTAAATTCCTTTTATGAATAGCAAAACTTTGCCATGAGGTCGTGCATAAGTTAACTTATGAATTGTTTGTTATTTTTGATAACATGCATATGTTAGCCTCCGACTAGTATTTTTTATAGTATACATAACAGAGGTCACATAATTTTGTAGTTTTCCAAATTTGCATATGTACTGTGGGAGGTCGTCGTCGTACCTCTGAAAGATACTATTTTAAAGCCTCTTTTGCTTACTAACTACAATTAAGTAGATAGTGGCAAGTCGGGAATATTTCCTAGTGTTTGCTCATATAATGGTAAATACTAGGCTAGATATAGATATATGCATACATATAAAGCACATAAACAGGGGAGGGTTTGGTTTTTCCTAAGTTATAAATTTAAAGACAAGTTAAACTAACAAAGCATAAAAGTACTAAAACAAGATTAAGTATGAATTGCAGAGTCTTGTGGGCAATTGACTTATACTTCCAAGCCTTCTATCCATCATTGAACATACAACTTATTCAACACCTTTACTACTTGTTGTGAAGATAAATCTTCCATCCTTCTTTGATAGTAGTTTACAAGGGTGAATTCGACATCTCTAGCTAAACCACACTAATGACCTCTTTAGTCGTTCAACGCCTAAAGGTATCCCATTAATGGCATTAAGTTCAAAGAATCAACAAGCTTGGTAACACTTATAAACACTACACCGTGTCTAAGCATTGAACCAATT
>JAULKK010074032.1:0-18183 GCA_032355705.1 Rubia peregrina
AGCTATGTTTTAAGACTTTATTGGTCTAAGAACTTAGTTCATACTTTGAAGTTTGATCTGATTCAATGATTAGTTGGCTGAAGATACTCTAACGTTAAATTGATTCCAGGGGTCAATATAAAAGCAGATGAAATTTTAAGTCACACTGAAGCTAATGGCCAGCCCATGAAAGGAATGGTTTTACCTTTCCAACCACTTTCACTCGCTTTCGACCGTATAACCTATTCTGTTGATGTGCCAGCCGTAAGTAACTTAACTTGCTTTCTTACAATATTGAACTTTGAAGCGTGTTTGAGTCTCCATACTCATTTGGTTTAATAGGCAATGAAAAGCCAAGGATTCGTAGAGCGTCATCTGCAACTTTTACGCGATGTTAGTGGCTGTTTTTTCTAATTGGTTTCTCCTGTTTTCTATATCAGGTTCAAAATGGACATACAAGTAGGGGTGTAAACGAACGGCATCGTGACTCTTTACTGTATGTTTAGCAAAACGTGTTCCATAATTTTTTTCTTTATTTCTGTGTGGCATTTTGTGTACTGGAGATTCTCAATTGTCTTTTCATTCTTTGTAGTTCACATTTTCTATCTTCGTTTTCTCCACAAGGTGTATTAGTGTTAGTTTGCATGTTCTGCTTTCTCTGCATATTTTTACGTGTGGCTTGCATAATTGTAATCTCTGTTCGTGCTTATATAAGCTGTGTTATTCATGCTCAAATGTACAGTTTCTGAGCTTCTAAATTTTTAAGGTATTTCTATTGTTTTTCCTTCCCGATTCTTACCCTTTTCAACTAAATGAGGGCATCTTAGGATAATTCTTGTGTTTTTGTTGCAATGCATTTGCCTCCTGTTCTTTGATTCAGTTCATAGCTGAGAAATATTTCAAAATTGCATCTTTTATATGTTTTTGTGTAATGCAGAAGCCACTCCCAAGTCAGTGTTGAGGTTAATGGGATTAAAAGGGTTGACATTGTACCATCTAAAGAGTCATTTACAGGTATTACACCATCCCTTCACATTTGGTTCTGTATGTTTCTCGTGGCTAGCTAGAATAAAATGTAATGCGATTCGAGTTTTCGTCGTGTAGAACTACAGACTTGGAAAACAACAAGGGAAGAAGCAGAACACTGGGAAGCAAAGCAGAGAAAACGGCTGTAAGTTGATGATGACTCAAAATCCCTCCAATTTTAGACTTCTTTGATGACAAGTAGGATATCGAAAGCGCATTTGATCATGTGAATTTGTAGAATCATTCTATGTCACGTTCTGTGCAATCTTCTTCGGCGATGAGCGATAGGCGAGAGGTGGGAAAAAACCCAAGAACCCTGCTTACAAGGAGGTCTTCTTTCTTATCCCATTCTATATTATATTCTTTTGTAGTTGTGCACTTTCTTGTTTTGATTTGATTTCATGTCATTCATTTATTGCTATGCTGCTGCAACTAATTTAAAATGTAGTTTTACCTCTATTTTTCCCAAATGGACTGTTTTATTGTTGAGATCTCCTCATTTGGATCTCTTAGAGAGGATTACAGTTTTTTTAAAGATGGTTTGAACATATTCATAGGAGATTTTAAATGTCTTAGTAGAACTAGGAAATAAAAAACCAAAGGAAAAGGAAGATCTAAATAGAACTATAATGAGATTGCGTGGAATGCACAAGATGTTCAATTGAAATGATGCAATGTATCTTAACAGAACTCGAGGGTGATATATGATCTATATAAAATTTATTGATTCATTTCTGCGTATTACTTGCTTCTAATAGAATCATTTGGATTGGCGATGAAAATCGAGATCTAAGTAGAACTAGAATGAGACCATATAAAATACACAATGTTTTCGGTTGAAATGATGCAATGTGTCTTGACAGAACTCGAGGGTGATCTATGATCTATTTAAGATTTGTTATTGCTGTTGTTTCATTTCTGTGTATTGCTTCTAATCGAATTATTTGGATTGGCGATGAAAAGGTTTGGCACACGACATCAACTTACCATTTAGTACACACTGCGGGTCTGCTTGCTGCTCCTATAACTAAGTACCCTAACGTAGTAAGTATAATTAATAAATAAGTCATTGTTCTTCATTTATAAAGTTCGAGACTTTTCAGCTGATGCATTGTCTCTTTGTTGGAGCTTATTTGTAGTTTGGGGGGCTTCTGACAACTGGCATTATCGCTTTCTCAGGGACGTAAGTTCAACCTTTTCACTTTCATTCTCTGTTAATGCTTATCTTGTGTGAAATTGTGAATTATGAAATGAAGCTCTGCGTTGTCTTGCTATGTGGTATATCTTCCAAGATCAAAACTTGTGGAATGCAGAGATAGTTTGAAGCTATTTGTAAGCAGAATTTAATCTCAACTAAAAGTTGGGTGCCGGGTAGACTATAAGTGTGATTTGTCTCACATAAGAACTGTGCGCACTGAGTAGGGCGAAAAATTTGCTAAGGTTAATGGCTTGATATTAATGATAGTTATAGAATTCTCTGAATATTGAGAAACTTCATGGTCTAGATGATAGCCGCTACCAAGTATCTTTCTTCAACTGACACTTCCAATTCAAATTGTCAGAAAAAGAAACTCAAATCTGTTTAGCATTCCCAAATGAAGTCTACCTGATCCATAGTTGTTTTTAGATTAGGGTATTGATGAAAGCAGTTTATTATTCATGAGATTAAAAAAGGAGTATTATTCATGGAAAAAATATTTTATTTATCATTTCAGGCGATAGAGAAGTTCGAGACGGATATGGGAACATTGCACCCAATTTTGACCAAATGTCGTGTTACAAAATTGAAGGTTGAACTAGGTCTTATCCAGTTTGCCAATGATATTAGCTCAGAACCTCATGACTTTCACTTTTGTTCACTTTCTCGACTTTCAGGGATGGATCTAGCGGCATAGGAATTATGCTAGCTGGAGATCCGCAGCTACTGCAGCTGCGTCAGGCGCTTCTCATCAGGCTCATGGTGGTTCTCATACTGGTGGCTTTGCTCATGGCGGTGGCTATGAACATGGGAAATTCAAGCACGGGAAGCATGGAAATTTGCTAAACACAAGGCACGGTATGTTTGGAGTAAAGTTCTTGAAGTGGAAGTAAGCTCAAATTGTTCTTGCAAGAAAAAGTATTACGTGGTGCTGTGTAATTTTGTTTGGATAGTTTTTTTTAATGCATTATTTGGTTTCTTCCTTTGGATGTAAAACTTTTCTGAGCTTACTAGAAGACTTGTACCTTGATATTAACAACCTCAAACTTTAAAATTTCTTTGTGGATGTGATCTCACGCGATTGTTAATTGGAAGCGAAGAAACATTTAGTGTTATAACAAAAGTTACTTTACATCTTCAGAAGTTCGAATTTAAGAAATATGCGTAATTCGATACAAGAATCACCCATTTTTTGCTCAAGTTCCACAACCCGCGCACCGCGCGGGCTTCCAGACCTAGTACTTTAATAAAAAAACAATACCATTTTGATTCCCACAGATCAGAGAATTGATATGCCTCTTCATTTTCCTTGCCAATATCTTTGCAATCACTTTTTTTTATAGTACACGGGGATATGGGTCTATAATATGCAACACATGTAGGCACTTTTTTCTTTGGACTAAAAACAACCCGAGTTTTATTCTATATCAAAAAGAGATGGTACCTTGGTTGATGATATGCAGGACCGTTTTCGTGAATTCCAAACCCCATCACCTTCCAATTTCAATCTCTTCTATAAACCATTCGGTATTACATCTTCATTTGGGCCTTTCCAAGATTTTAATTCCTTGACTGCTTCCCATACCTCTTGTTTCGTGAAACTTCAAGAAAGCTCTCGTCTTTGTTCTTGATTCGGCTTTATTGTTGAAATTCTAGTTTGATCAATTATTCAATTTTAATTCAATTAATTAGTTCCAACTAAACCAAGTACGTTAAAACATAAAAGTTAACACACGAGACTTGTTTAGACAGCTCGGTGAAATCACCTACACCTGCGGGGCATGTCCCGATTTAGATTAACCTACTAATCAGAAAGATACAGTACGAAGTACAACATACAAATATATTTATCTATTCTAATTACAACGTGTGGATTTTGTAAGTTTTCATTGCTACCGATCCGCCTTGATCAGACTCCTTTTGATATCAAACCTTGTCGACGCTGGATCTCCTCCTCCCGGGGAATTAAGTTATATGAACTTGATAAAAAAAATTAAGACCGTGTTGGAACACAGACAAAAGCTGTTGAGTACTCTCAAAATATATGAAAACATGAATGCATATTTTTCTTCAACTAAATCCGTAAGTAGCTTCGCCAAATTGTTTTCTATTTATACCGCTAGCACGTATCCGATTTTGTGAGAGAAAAATTGCTTCTCCATCTCAAATTCTAATTTCAATCAAATCCCTTGAGATAGGGATTACCAAATCCAATCCCTTCAAGAAAGAAATTAAAATATATCCAATCCAATCAAAATAAATCCCATCAAAATTGATATTATCAAATCAATTCCAATTTCCCTAAATCCAATTGATCTACATCTGGTGGGGTCGTTATAAAACCAACCTTTTTGAGAGAGCTTAAATTAACCCACAGGGCGCAGGATGAAAAGATATAATTTATAAGTTGCTCACGTGCTTACTACCAACTTCTAGAGAGTAGCTAGTGGCAAGTCTGGGGTCTTCTGCAGATATACTAGAATTCGAAAGTTAACTATACACAACTAACAGTCAGGTGTCACTCTGATTGTGTGTCGAGAATAGCTAGTGCTATATACATAAGATTGATGAGTTTTTATCTAACAACTAGGGATCATGCAAACAGGAGAGATTAATCTATAATTAACTACTCTTGGGGAATATTTGTGTAACATGGCAGATGAATGACTTTGATCCTATATTCTATCACATGTAAGACATAAAAATATATCCTATGCTTTTGCCACATAGAGTGGAGATAGCCGGGCATTCCCAATGTCTGTCACACAAAGGTTTATCACAACTTTATGAAGCTACCACACCGCCTCTGTAGTTAGGGAAGCTGCATCGATCACACTTTTTGATACCACCTTCCTTCCCCATCAATCTCACTCCCAATGCTCACGCGCCCCCTCTTAAAGGAACAATGTCTTGCGTAGGTAGCAACCGTTAGATATGAGAGTGATGACAGTATGTCATGAGCACTCCACTATGGACACTAATTTCTAGGCTTAGAGAGGCAAAGGAGTTAGTATCTTGTGATGACTCTAGGGTTGACACAACTCTATTGGCTACAACACAACCCTAGCCGCTAGAAACAATATATATTATGATTGCCGGGGGTTTCCCCTTGTTAGTAAAACTATCATCCCTAATATGAATGATTATTACACGATGAGCAAATTAGGTTAAAGCCTGACGATTGGGATGGTACTCTTAGGCTAGCATGCATGCACTTATCTCCCTGGTACTCATAAACCTACAATAGTTCTAATCCTACACTCCCAAGATATCATGACAAGCCTAGCACTCTATTACACTATACGTGGATATATGGGTGCATCATAAAACATGGCATAGCATAAATCTCACAAGAATGTAAAGCATAAATCAAGCACAAACATTCATAGGACATAAAGATAGGAAAATCTAAGAATTTCACAAAGTCAACATCTAGTCATTAATACAAATATTTCCCCAAGAAATTAAACTACTCTAGATACATTGAACCCAATACAATCATTAAATTCAATGCCATAGGCAAAAACTAGGAAAAATAAATAAAGAGAGGAGATAGCATCTTTCTCTCTCTACCTACTCTAAGATATAGGAATTTGATTTATGACCAAACTTAAACCCTAGTAGACTAGTGGCTACTTTATATAGTAGGTGGAAATGGGCCTTACAAAAGCCTAAAAAGAGTAGAACCCTAGAAGCAACGTCAGCATGGGCCGTGCAATAGTACACGATCTGTGGACTGAAGGTGCTTCTTGGTCAATCTGAGAGCACGGGTCCTGCTAAAACATATAGCCCGCAGACTGGAGAGCTAATTCTGGCCTTCTGAGTGTGTAGCCCATGCAAAAATATGCAAGGAGCCATCTGGAGTCATTGTCTTTGTGAGTGCGCGGTCGTGCAAAGGTTTGCGGGACGCAGATTGGAGGTCCGGGTCTTCAACATCTAGGCACACAGGCCTTGCAGAAGCACACGGCCTGTGTTGGGACTTAGTCACATCAGCTAATAGTTTGGCACGGCCATGTAAATGTACATTGGTTGTGCCAGTCTTCATTTCTTCCAAACTTTGACTCATTTTCTTCGGCGCATCCATCTACTACTATGTTTTTAGCTCGTGGCCTTCAGTCTCCTACCATCCTTGCTCATTGTCTTCTATTATCTAATACCATTCTTGCGAATAGCCTTTTACACGGTCCAAATTGCCTACGAGCAATCTACAAATGAAAGCTTACAAAAATGGATCTAGATGCTCGTAGGGACATAGAATCCATTAGATCTAAATAAGCTACAAAAATAGGGATTTAGATAAGAAAACCAACAATGACCATATAAACCCCTTGTGGTGTAGACTCACATAAATCTAGCAATCTACCATGCAAAAGCTAAAAAAAGAGATGCTAAATGCCTTTGGAAACCCATGCTTCTAGAGTCTCATCACCAATCCAATTGCATAAATATAGGAATTGATATATTCTTCAATCTCGAGTAAGGAATGGAATATTTCTTCACGGATTTCTTTGCTAGTTTCCTTATGTCGCACTGATTTTTTTTTTGATGTTTCAACATAAACGATTCCATATTTGCAAATTTTCATAAACTACCAATTAAATAAATATGGACTTTACAATCTCCCCATTTGGCATTTGTGGACCCAATCACCTTTTGAACTTTCATCACAAGAACTTTTATAAATAAATATATTAATGTCAAAAACCATGTTGAAACATAGAAAAATGAATACTCCCCCTGAATTTCAGAACTCCAAAAATCACTCATCATTCAAAACTCAACAAGATGTTGGAACATCAACCCAGCAAAGAAAATAAAAATATCCAAGATAAATACGAGAGATAAATCAAAATCCAAAAGTACTCCCCTTGGAACCATAAAAGATGCCAAACAAAGTTAGAACTATAAAAAAATCACAAGATATCAAAAGAAAAAACAATCAGGCTTCATCAGCCACTTTCAATTGTGTATTTCTGCTTCCAGGGCTGCAATATGAACCTTGAAAGCTACAATCTTGGTTTTAACGGCAAGAATCTTGGCCTCTGATTGGCACTCGTGGGGTCGTTCTTTTTACCAAATTACCTGCAGGTGCTTCACAAAGAGAGAAATTTATAAGTTGCTACCATGCTCACTACTAACCACTATAAAGTAGCTAGTGGCAAGTTTGAATTCGTCCACGGAGATACTAGAATTTGAAAGTTAACTACTCACAACCCACAATCGGGCATCACTCCAATTCTGTGTCGGTAATAGCTAGTGCTTTAAAAATAAGATGAGGATTGTGTCTAACAACTAATGATCATGCAAACAAAGAGAGTAAAAATTATAATTAACTAATATTGGGTATATTTGCGTAACATGACCGCTGAATGACTTTGATCCTAGATTCTATCACATGTAAAACATATAAACCTATGTCATGCCTATGTCACATAGTGTGGAGATAGTTAGGAATTCCCAATTTCTGTTGCACAAAGGTTCGTCTCAACTTTTAGAAGCTACCACATCGCCTTCGTAATTAGGAAAATTGTGTCGATCAAACTATAGATACACTCTTATTTCCTCGTCAATCTCACTCCCAATTCTAACAACCCTCCGCTTAAAGGAACAAAGCCTTTCATAGGTTACAATTGTTAGATATGAGAGTGAGGAAAATGCATCCCGGGAACTCCACTATGGAAACTAATCCCTAGGCCTAGAGAGGCAAAGAAATTGGCATCTTGTTATAAATCTAGGGTTGACACTACCCTAGTCGCTACACAACAACTCTAGACGCTATAAATTATCATGCTCATTCTATCGGGGTAAGTTGAGGGCTTCCCGTTGTTAAAAATTAATTGGCATTCCTAACATGAATGATTATTACACAACTAGCCAATTAGGTTAGAGTTTAACGATTAGGATTGTACTCTCGGGGTATTATACTTGCACTCACCCCCCCCCAATATTATCGATTACAATACCTCTAATTTAACGCTCCCAAGATAGATATTTCAGCCTAGCATGATGGTATACTACACATGAATCTACAGGTGTATTATAGAACATACATAACATACATCTTACAAGAATGTAAAGCATAAATCAAGCACGGCTATCCATAGAACATAAAGATAGGGAAATCTAAGAATCTTATGAAGTCAACATAAAGTCATGAATATAAATAATTCCCCAAGAAATAAACTATTCTAGAAACATTGAATCCAAAAAAAATTATTGGATTCAATGCCATGGGAAAAAATAGGGAAAATAAATGAAGAGACGAGATAGCCTCCTTCTCTCAACCTACTCTTAGATCTATGAATTAAACATGAACTTCCTACTTACTACTTAGTAAACCCTAGTGGACTAGTGGCTGCTTATATAGTAGGTGAAATTGGGCTGTAAAAAAGCCCAAAAAGAGTAGAAACCATAGCAGCCATGTCAGTAGGGGTCGGGCAATAGTGCACATCACGCACCGTATGGCCTGCACAAAAGCACGTGAACCGAAAACTAGAGGTTATCTGCAGGGAAACTGAGCACAGTCCGTGAAAAGAGCATAACCTCCAGAATGCGGATCTTTCTTAGACAGTCGGAGCGCACGCCCTGTGCGGACAGTGAACTGGAGTTTTCATCTTCCTTCACGTGGCCGCAAAAAAACTTGTCGGCTACATATTGGAGTTCTAGATCTTTAACCTTAAAGCAAGCGGGCTATGCAAAAGCACGCAGCCTATGCTAGGACTTAGTCTCCTTAGCACTTAGCTTGGCACAGGCCATGCACATATGCACAGGATGTGCAAGTTTTCATTTCTTCCAAACTAGGCTCATCTTCTTCGGTGCATCCATCTACTACCACATTTTTAGCTCGTGACCTTCAATCTACTACAATCCTTGTAAATGGCCTTCTACAATCTACTACGATGCTTGTAAATGGCATTCTAAACATTCTGAAGTGCCTACGAGCAATTTACAAATAAAAGCTCACAAAATGGATCTAGACGCTCGTAGGGACATAGAATCCATTATATCTAAAGTAAGCTACAAAATTGGGGATTTAGGTATGAAAACTACAAACGGTCATCTAAACCCCCTGTAATGTAAACTCACCTAAATCTAGAAATCTACCATACAAAAGATAGCAAAAGAAATGTTAAATATTTTAGAAAATAAATGAATTTAACGTCTCATCAGCCTCCTTAATCTTTATAGTAGATGTAGATCTAGCCTCTGATGGGTCCACGGAAGATCATTGACATTGCTCAAAGAGAATGTCTTTTTGGTTGGCCGAATTAGATCTGTAACCACAATGATATCAGTATGCTTACTCTTAAACTTTTCTCTATTTAGCGAAACTGTAATGAGCTTAGGATGTGGCAAATAGTTGCTTACTTTGGAAGACCCTTCCTGCCTTACAATGCTCTCTTGAATCAGAAGTCCAAGGTTCACAGGAAAAAATGCACCAATACAACATAGCAATTTAGACACATCTCTAGTGTTATTGAAATATGATATTTAGAAATTAATTGTGACTTGGAAAAAGCATAAATACCGGGAAGAAAGCATTGAGGCAGAAGAATTACCTTGAGCAGGCCACCGAGTAGTAAATCATTTTAATAGTTCTACCAGGAGTTGATCATCAGCAACTTCAAAATCTTTATAATATTCCTCATCAAACTCAAGGTTAAGTAGTCCAAGGGCTTTATTGATCAAGTTTGCAGAATATCTTACTACCGTCCCCTGAACATACACCCAATTGAAACATGGAGATTCTAAATCAAGGTTGTTTGGCATCAGATTGGCTTAAAATTCCTGAACCGTGTCCCTGTTGTATTCTTCATATACTGTGGCAACAATCTTAACTCCCAAGAGCTTCACATAGGCAGAAAAACCATTCTCCTTATAGGCCTCTATATCCACTGGTCTTTCATAGATTATTTTCCCCCGACTTCCAACTCTTCTAATAATCATAATTATAAAAAGTGGAATCCAATGAATCCTTTTCTAAAAGAGTAGCTCTAGAACTCTGACCAGCTACACCTTTAACCTTTTTCTTCTTCTTTGAAGGTTGTGGTTAAATTGGTTCGGACTCATTCCTCTTAGATATTCTAGTTTGAGTATAAATGAAATCATCCAAGACATCATCACTTAAATATTCCATAGTTTCTTGTAGGACCTCCTAAGTTGGAACATGAGACTCAGTTTCAGTTACCTCTCAATCTGCATCTATGTTGGAATATGACGTTCAACCTCTTCGGTCTAAATGCATGGTGTTGGAACACCACCAAGGTCTATCTCATCTGTTTCCACACATGATTCAATTGTATCTCCCCCTGTCTCCATGTCTTGTGTTAGAACATGAATATTATCAGCTTCATGCTCTACAAGCAGCTCTTCCTCTGGTGTTGGAACTTGAGCAGTTTCTCCACACATATCATAATCTTCTTCATGAACTGATGTTTAAACATCATATATACCTTCCACCTCGGACTCATCTATTTCTATGTCCATAACTTCTTCCCAGTTTCCTCATTCTCTATTGGAATACACCCAGCATCCCGTGTCCCAAACTATTCATCATCCGAAACCACAATCATAGGAGAGGGAATCTTCCTAAGCCTATCAATCAATTTAGACATCTTAAGGCCAAATTTTACAATAGCCCAGTAGTATGTAGACGTCACAATTTTATTCCTATCAGGTCAATCTTCTAGCTTCCTCAGTTAAGTTTTGTAGGTCTAAAAGCCCGAGAATAAATACAAATACATTTTTTACCCTCATATACTATGCATGCAGCATCTATAAGCCTAGAATTTAAGTTCTCTATTTACTGAATATTCCTGATAATTCCAACACACAAATGACTTAAATCAAACCCATTTATCACCCCAGAAAAAGAATTATACGACCTTAAATATACTACCTCCTTATTCTTCAAATATTATTTAACACAGTCCATATAAGATTTGAAATACTGACCATTGAAGATGAAGATTAATCAATGAGCCACTATGTTGTCCTTGATGCGTGACCTGGTTTCTTCGAAGATATAACTTCCATATCCAACTCATGAATATCATCACATGTATGCAACATTGAGCTTCCAAGATCTCTAAGCTCCTTGATTGGCTTCCTAAATATCTTCTTGATATCCTTGATTTTCTCCATTGTTTATTTTGGGCGACGGTGTGAAGCTTTGGTAAGAAAGGATTTTGAGAATTTCTTTAGCCATGAAGACTCTAATCTTCTTCAAACACTCCCCTTTGTGATTAATCAAGAAAATTATGAGCCAGAATCTCCAAAATTTTTATTAAAAATGGCTAGAGAATAGGAAGTAATGTGTGGGTTTGATGCAAAAAGGAAAGGTGGAAAATTTTGAAAGGAATATTCACTTTCCTTTTCCCCAATAGCCGTTCCCATTTTTTCTCCTTCCAATGTAATTCCATCATTACCTTTTTCACCCACTTGACATCACGTCACCTGCCCTAAATTCTTCAACTTCTAACATGCGCACTTCTTCCATGCTTTTCGTTCTCCTTTTTCTCTTTTTCAATTTTTTGTATTTTCCTAAAATATGTACTGAAAAATAAAATCACACTGCTTGAGAAAAAAATTAAATACCTCAAATTTGAAAAACATCTAAGTGTTGTCTGAGGATATCAAAAGTTACGATATCCAATGCCTTTGTGAATATATCGGTAAATTGTTCCGATGTTGGAACATAATCAACCATTACTTCCTTCTTCTCAACCAGATCTCGAATAAAGTGATGTCTTATATCAATCTGTATCGTCTGAGAATGCCAATGACTAATTGAGATATCAATAGCACTTTTTTGTCACACAATACTATTAGAGGCCCTTCTTTAATTCCATAATCATTCATCATTTGTTTCATCCTTAATAATTGTGCATAACAACTTCCAGCTGCAAGATACTCTACCTTAACCGTTGATAAAGAAATAGAGTTCTGCTTCTTGCTATACCATGAAACCATCTTTGACCCAATAAATAACATCCACCCGTAGTGCTTTTGCGATCATTAGCATTTTCAGCCCAATCAAAATCACTATACCCAATAATATCATGTCTTTATTTTAAGAATACCAAATACCATACTCAAAAGTCCCACTCACATATCAAATAATTCTTTTGACTGCAGTTAAATGAGTTTCTTTAGGATCAACCTGAAATCAAGCACATATTCCTACACTAAAGCATATGTATGGCCAACTTGCTGTAAGATATAATAGGCTTCTAAATATACTCTTGTACAAGTTGTGATCAACTCCTGTCCCTTTATCATCTTTCACTAGTTTGTTTGTCGTCCTCATGGGTGTATGAATTGGTCGAGAATTACTGAGACCAAACTTTTCCACCAAATTCAAGATATATTTTCTTTAAATAATGAATAGACCATTCTTCTATTGTTTCACTTGAAGAATAAGTAAGTTCTCCCACCATACTCATCCAAATTCGGCCTGCATCAAATTCACAAAATCATTTACCATAGATGGTTGATGAGATGCATTTATTTCGTAAGACATTTAACATTTCTTTTGTTATATTTTTTGTGGTATATTTCTAGATTTTGGCAAGTTTACAAGGGGTTTAGATGACCATTTATGGTTTTCATATTTAAATCCCTTATTTTGTAGTTTACTTTAAATCTAATGGCTTTTATGTCCCAACAAGTGTCTAGATCCTTTTTGTGAGATTTTACTTATAGATTACTTGTAGCCACTTTGGATGAAGGCTATTCACAAGAATGGTAGTAGATTGTAGAAGGCCATTCGCAAGGATGGTATTAGATTGAAGGTCACGAGTCAAACACATGGTATTATATGGATGTGACAAAAAAAGGAGTTAAGTCCGAAAGAAATGAAGATTGGCACGACTCGTGTAAATTTGCACAACATGTGTCATGCCAAGTGCTGAGAAGCCTAATTCCAGGCACAAGCCACGTGTTTTTCCAAACTATGTTCTATTATTTGATATGATTGTTGGTGTGCATCTTTATGCATGTGTTAGCCGATGCATTTGACACATTTATTATCATCTTTTGTTTGGTTGATTGCTATTTTTAGTTAGGTTTACATGACAAATGGTTTAGAAAGACATTTTTGGTTTTCTTAGCTAAATCCCAAGTTTTGTATACTTGATTGAAGCTATTGGATGTTGTGTCCATATTATATGGTAATTTTGGGATCTTTTGTACCCATTTTGGTATGCTTTTGTGCTTTAGATACTCCATTTTACCTTGAAATTCTATTAGGAGAGTTAAGGGCGACTTTTGCACTCTTATCACTTTTCTAAGGACTTTTGTGAGACAAGGTAATAATTCAAAGATTCGAAGATCATGAAGACTAATTTTGAAGACAATGAAGACCATGAAGACTTGAAGATGTGAATAAGAGATGGTTACACTTGGACAAGAAGAAGAAAATATTGAAGAGCAGCTTACCCTGTCTATCGCGACTCGCAATACCTGTGTCGCAAGTCGCGACATGTCGCTTCCTAGATCAACTTTTTGAATTTGTGTACTATAAATACCATCTTATCCTCTCTCCTTCACACAAATTTTCTAGCCTGGTTCTGCAGCTCTAAAATTCTAGTTTTCTATCATTTCCATCTTTGTTTCATCTTGATTTTATCTTTGATCCCTAAGAGTCCTCCACTTGGTTATTAGTGGATCTCCCGAGGTTAATTAATTAGCAACGCCGTAACGGGGCGGGTCAAATTTTGGTGTCATTGTCGGGGATGTTAGTTTAAAGGTCTAGTAGTTAACTTACATAGAGTGTTAATTGAGTAGTTAGTGTTTTTTTTTCTTGTTGAGCTTTCTTGCTAGTATCTGATTACTTCTAACCATTTTTTCTAGTGTTGTGTTTAGTTAGCTACTATTTTATTCCCGGTTTGTGGTACACACTTGTACCACAACCTTGGGAGTTTTACACTATCCAGCGAATTCACAGGTGGCAGGCGACGAAGGAAAAGAAGATCTAGACCGAAAGTTCCACAAGAACAAATTTATGTAGTTGTAGAGAGGAAAGAAATGGTGGAGGATACCCACATTTTTAGGGAGTTGATGGCCCCAAATTGGAGAATCAAACCCTTTGCATCATCTTCCCACCCTTGCCACCAAATGTGATGTGTGAACTTAAGCGCAGTATGATCCATTGTCTGACGACGTTCCATGGAATGGTTGGTAAAGATCCAGACAAGCATCTTTTGGAATTCCACCAAGTTTGTACCAACATAAAGCTGGCTGTAGTCTCAGGGGAAGATTACAATTTGAGGGTGTTTCCTTTCTCACTTTGGGATTTGGGCAAAGATTGGTTGTACTATCTCTCTCCTGATTGCATCACCTCTTGTATGGATATGAAGCACATATTTCTTAAGAAATACTTACCATCTTCAAAGTCTGCATGGTTGAAGAAACAGCTCTCCAGTATCTCTCTGTTTGCTAATGAATCCATCTACGGGTATTGGGAACGGTTCAAGAGGTTATTGGCTAGATGTCCATATCATCCGTTCAAGGAGTGAGACTTAGTTTACTATTTCTTCAAGGGGTTGTGCGATGATGACATGCATATGGTGAACGCCACTTGCAACAGTTCAATTTCCAAAAAGAGCCTAAGGGAAGCAGTGACACTCTTCGAAGAGATGGTGAATAGTACAAGGCAGTTTGGTACAAGATCTAGGGTGAAGCCTATGGACGAGCCATCTCGAGGAGCAAGTCAAAGCTCATTCTTCCATGATGAAAGATTTCATGAATAATGGAGTTCAACTAGAAAAAGTGTACGACATTTACAGCCTTAATCATCACACGAATGTTTTCCCTCAAGTGGTGGAAGATTTGGAGGAAGTTAAGGCATTGGATTTCAACAATGGTGGAAAGAGGCCACAGTTTGGTAGGGGACTACAACAAGGGTTCCATGAGAACCAAGGAGGTGAAAGGCAAGACCCATGCGCGAACACCTCAAACCCAAGATACTATGATCACCCCAAATTCTGTTAGCACGGGGAGAACCAAATGCAAGGATACAACCGAGGCAGACAAGCTCTCTCAACCCTATCCGATGGGAGAAAGGCCTTCTAACAACAACGTCTTACTCTACAAGTAGGATTGAGAAGAGATCCTTAAGCAATATCGCAATTGGCTAAGAAGCATGATATCTTCGCAGAGCACAAGGCTAGAGATTGAAGATCTTGGTACTAGGGCATTTTAAAGCATAATCTTGAGATTCAAGTCGAATAACTTGCCACCTCGGTGAGCCGACTTGAGGCCAAAGATTCTGGAAAGCTTTGTTTCCAACCGATGATCAATCTGAGGAATCTGAGCGCTTTGAAGCTAAGAAGCGTGAAGGATGTGCCCGAGCCCGAGAAGGAGATCTTAAAAGAGGACGAATTGATTGTGGAGAGTAACAAAACCGACTTAGATGAGTAACAAAACCAACTTAGATGAGCAAGAATTGGTTGTGGAGGAAGAACCCATCAAGGAACTTCCAACACCCGAGATGAGGGTTAATCTCACGCCACATTTTCCTAGTGCACTTAGGGGAAGGCAAAAGCTCACAATTAATTATGAGAACATCCGTAAAATCTTTGAGAAGGTTGAGGTTAGCGTTCCCTTCTTGGACTTGATTGAGCATTTGCCATCTTATGCTAAAAAATTTAAAGTTACATGCACTAAAACGAGGAACAAACCCCTTAAAAATAGGAAAATTGAAAGTAGGGGGAGTTGCTACTCTAAATCATAGAAATTTGCCCTAGAAATGTGATGACCTCGGCATGTTTTCAATTCCTATTTCTTTAGGTGGTAAATTGGTGAAAAATGCTATGACTAATCAAGGAGCCTCTATTAATGTCATTCTGTCTTGCATTTATGAGAACCTAGACATTGGTAAACTTCAACAAAATAGGGCGATTGTCCAAATGGCCTATCACTCCCAAAATAGTTCTTGGGGTCTAGTAAAGGATGTGATGGTCCGAGTGGGCAACTTGGTGTTTCCGGCGGACTTCTATGTCCTTGATGTAGTTCACGATGGTGTTGCACCCTCAATTTTATTATGGACACATTTTCTTAAAACATTAAGGACTAAGATTGATGTTCACTTGGGAAAACTAACCTTAGAAGATGACATGGATAGGGTAGGTTTTGATATTTACAAATCTAAGCATGATTCACCTAATCTCTCTCTTGTGTGCAAAGACATAACCTTATGTGACGAACTTGCTCAACATGATGAAGCTCTTGATGATAGTGATGAAGATAGTCTAGTTGATGGGATATTTTGATGACTGTTGTGAGAGAGATGATCATGTCATCCTACCTTTCACTTAAATTGTGATGATCATATCGATGAAACTTGTGCTTTACATGATGCTAGTAATGATTTATCTATCTTGGATTGTTTTTCTTTGCTCGCTAACATGTAGTTGTTAGTAGAGAGTGTCGAGCAAGTAAATCACCCTCGACCACCTCCTAAACAAAAGGACATGGATAAGGATTCGACATTGGCTTGAAATGGATATTCTCTCTTCTTAGCAAGCAAAGCGCTTAAAGGTAAGGATGACACATTGTGGAAACCTCTTCATAAGGATGTCATCGTGGGTGGAGTTGCAGATGGAGACTCCGGAGGCCCAACTGTAGGCTTCTTTAATTGAAATGCATGAAAAAGAAATAAGTCGTGATGACGACAGTAAAAATACGTGATTTTTCTTGCTTTACTCTTGATATGTTTTTAGCAGATATATTTTTCATGTTTTTTTGTTGGACAAAGAATATTGGGATGAAAATCTTGTTGGTTGATAAATTTTGAGTCCAATCTTATGATTTTTGGTGTAAGAAATTGGATTTTTTAGGTGACAGTTTCTTCTAAAGAAGGAGAAAAAGGAAAAGGGGCACTATGCAAAAGGGGTGTCTCGTTCTAATCACCTAGCACATCATGTACCAATGCTCAGCATAGACCATGTCAGGGCACACAAACCGTGTCAGCACAGCCCATGCTAGGACACACGGCCCATGTCAGCACGAGGGTAGCTTCGTGTCAGACTTTATGTGCAGCAATTTTTGTCAGATTTGTAAAATTTTGAATTCTAAGCCAAAACATGAAAAATTTTGCTCTATAATTCAGCAAAACCCTTGTTTATTCAAATGTTGGTGTAAATAGTACATCAACATGTCCCTTATGCATAAATAGATTGGTACTATTGTCTCTTTCACTCTCTAATTCAAAAATGTCATCCTTATCTCATTTGTACCCCATTTTAAATCACCTTCTTTGCTAAAAAAATAATGATCCACAGTAAATTAACCCACCTATAGGATTCATTTAACTCATTAAAAATCTCAAAAAAATACTCACTCTCACTTGCCTTGATGAAACTAAAAAAATTCAACCCTTTCGCTTAAAAATAGCATTTTTTGCTTCTTCTTATGTGGATTTTTCATCTCTTGGCTTCAAATTCCGGGTAATCCATTGAGCTTCATATTTACTTGTTTTATTTAGCATGACGATATGATGAGAGGGTTTGAAACTCGAAAAATCTGGGAAGTGTTTTTGAGGAATTTTTGAGTTATGTGAATGATCTTGTGCTAAACTAAGTGTGTGTGGGGGGAGGTTTGGTGGGGTATATTGTTCTTATACTTTGATGTTATGATATTCATTGATTGTGATGATGTAGGATATGTGACTCTTGATTGGATGCTATGATTTCATGGGTTGGTTGTTTAGGAAGAATACTTCTTGATTAAAGGGCATTTGTGTTGAGATAGAATGTTCAAGAATGTTGTGGCTATAGGAAGAAGTGTTCTTTTTGAATGATTCTTGATGTATGCCTTTAGTTATCCATACATTACAACTTTTTCCTTGTTGTGAATAGATAGCTCCAAAAAGGATTAGATCAGAAAAAGGAACAATTTCCTGGGGTGACAAAGGGAAGAAATCGGCTGATGTGTCCATTTTATATGGTTATTTTGGGATCTTTTTGTATTCATTTTGG
>JAULKK010074138.1:0-18182 GCA_032355705.1 Rubia peregrina
AAGTATAAAAGTGCAAAATCGCTCTTAAATCTCTTTAGAGAATTTCAGGGCAAAATGCCACACATAGAGCACAAAAGTGAACCCAAAAGGTCGCAAAAATAACTGTATAAAATGGACACACCATGCAGCACTTAAGAACTCTTTTATGTAGTATCTCCTTCTTCTGATTCCTGATAATCCTCTACGATCTTAAACCTGTTATTTTCAACCGGGTTGTTCATGAGAGAGGGTGAGAGCAGTTGGAGGCGCTTCCGTTCACCCATTGTAACTCAAATAATGAATATGCAATCGTCTCTTAATTCATTGCATTTGGTGTCTTCAATTTTGTGATTCAGCGGCAGAAATATTTTTCCAGGTTTGCTCTCGGGTAAAAAAAAAATATACCCCATTTAAAACAGCCCTAACCGGTTGGTAAAATATAATAAATGTATCGGTGATTGTTGTATAATTGTTTTTTTGAATTTAGATAGTAACAGGTCGAAACATTTTGAACATTGTAACAAATATTTTTTTAAAGAATAAATAGCTGCTACATTGTTAGAAAATTTCAAATCTGATTTACTCTCAGGCATGTGTTCAAATATTTTTTTTAAAATCATCTAACATATAAATGGTGGAGATTCAATCTATCAGATGTTTATAAGAATTCAGTTTAGTTTCACTTACCTTCTTTAGTGCTAATATCCTTGTATGTATAGATGTCTGCAATCGTGGTGCCGTATTATCAGCGTCTGAGATCGTGGGTCGTATCATGGCTCCTACAATTTTGGTTCGTGGTTAAACCTCCTAACGTGGTTCTGCCTTTATCGGTTCGTGGCAGAGTCCCAGACAAGGCTCCACCTTTCTTAGTTCGTTGGTGATGTGATCATTGGGCATCACCGTTGAGTATTGGGTTGGGTCTAAAGGCCAACTAACTCCAGATTATGGAATAGGTATATACCAAGGAGGAATTAGCTTCTTGTTACAACTTATTTTGGTGTAGAGAATAATGAAAAATACGAATTATCGTAAATGTGCGATGGTTTGAATGCGAGACTAATGAGAGGATAAGTGTAAATCAACCTCTAGTTTATTACCTTGACATTCAAAATATACCATGGATGGCTGTAGGAGAAACTTACAATTGGAACTATGTTCTTATAAGCCAGAAATGTTTGCATTTCACATATTCATAAATTTACATTAAACTTCTTTTAATCTGCAGCTAAACTGAGGGTCATGTCCTATCTGCCATTTCCTTATTACACGTTAAACTTCTGATTGTTCCGTATTACACGCTAAGCTCTTTTTGTAATTTGCAGTATTGTTGATTTTTTTTTTGCATAAACCTTTATTGTAGCTTGTATTTATGAATGGGTCATGTTGTTTTTACCCTCATCAAGGAACTTGCAATACAACTGCTTATGTAATAACCCTTAGTGTTAACAACGTGTATCATCGATAGGTTAAAGAAGATAACATAGATTTTTCAATATCTCTTAACATTTTTCTAGGATTTTGTCTTGAGATGATTTGCAGAAAAGGAATGACAGCTGGGAGCAGCTCAAAATGAGATTAGAGCACTGGGAGCGACAAAAGTGATGAAAGATAAGGTTGTTGAAAAGGTTAAATGAAAATGAATATTCCTTCTGTCCCAATTTAGTCTGCACACTTTAACTTTTGACAGTTGACTCAAAATATATTTGACCATTAATATCTTTAGCTATGTACAATTAAAAATTATAAAAAATTAGTAATATGAAAATTCACATTAAGACGAATCTAACACTATGCCACATGATAATATCCCTACTTATATATCAATAGATTTTTATAATTTAAATTAGTTAATTTTGACTGAAATGAATAGTTCAATTGCAGTTTAAACTGAGACAGAGAAAGTATATAATTTCATCCATCAGATCATCAGCAATTCTTTCAAGACTCAAGAGTTCATCCACAGCCTACTATTGATTGAAATAGGGGATTTAAGTTACATTTTTTTAGGATTTAGCATAGTTTTGCAGTGCTATGTTTTGCTCATGTAACTACAATTGAATTACTATTGATTATGTTAAATTTCTATTAATGAAGGAATTTTATTTATTTTAATCATTTACGGAGAAACACAAAAGTGGAGCACAAATTTTTATTTATTTATCTAGCGTGAGTCTTCTGATAGGCTGTATGTCCATAAGTTTATGCACTTGCCACTAATTTTTTTACCTTATATACTGCGTTTGTTAAATTACATACTAAATCCATAAATATTAAAAATATTTTTTATATTATATATTTTTATATTCTCACATTCGAATACCTATTATTACTTATTTTAACTTTAACTATAATATTTAAATTTTATAAAAAATATAACATTTAAGGTAAAAACCACTGTGAACTCCGCCTTCCCGAGACTTTCTCATTTATCTATAATTACAAGTTTTGTATAGCACCTTTTTTTAAAAAAAATAGTTACAAAACGTAGCAGCTATTTTTTAAACAAGTGCAATATGTATCAACTATATTTTAAAATAGTTGCCACTTAATGTGTATACGCTGTTAAATTAATAGTTGATATGCTATATTTCCATTGCATCTCCCACTTAGGAAATCTTTTTGTCAAATAAAAATCGATTCGACCTGGGAAAATAATAGCTTTTACATATAGCATCTGTTAAATATACCGCAGCAAAAAATAGCTTCAATGCATAGAAGCTATTACTTGGTAGCTTCTATGTTATATTTCCCTTGCACCGCCTGTGATCTGCACTTTGCAGGATCGTTAATAACACCAACATTTTCACGGGAGAGCAATACTAACCTGCGGAGCGCTGGGAGATCAAGGATATAATTTATATTGTTGCTATCGTATGCTTACTACCAACTACTAGAAAGTAGCTAGGGGACGTCCGGGAACGTCCACGGTTATGTTAGAATTCGAAAGTTAACTAGACACAACTCATAATTGGGCATGACTCTGATTGTGTGTCGGGAATAGCTGGTGCTAACAACATATATTGGGTTTTTTTTAAATCTAACAACTACTAAGCATGCAAATCATAGAGATTAAACTATATTAAACTAGCCTTGGGATATTTGTGTATCATGATCGGTGAATGACTTTGATTCTAGTATATATCGCATATAATACATATAAACCTATCTCATGTCTATGTCACATAGTGTGAGTGATAGTCGGTCATTCCCAATGTCTATCACACAAAGGTTCATCGACATCTTATTGGATATCACTGGTACCTCCGTAATTAGCAAAAGTACGTCGATTGAACAAAGGATTCTCTTTTCACTCATCTTTTCCCATAACATGGCTCCACTTGGAAGATGAAGTGCTTAAGCAGTCACCTTGAGGTGGTAGGAACTGTTAGATATGAGAGTAAGGAAAATACATTTCGGGCACTCCACCAGGGACGCTTTTTCCCAGGCCTATGGAGGTAAAGGGATCAATGTCTCATGATGACTCTAGTGTTGAAACGACAATCATCGCTGCACGGAAACCCTAGTTGCTACACACTATAACGATCTTCTTATCGGGGTACATTGAGGGTGCCCCGCACCCCTGTTAGGGGCAAAATTTTCCATAACATGAACACCATTACAAGATGAGCCAGTCAAGCTAGTCTATAACGATCAGAATGGTACTCTCAATCATATATGTATGCACTCACAAAGCCAGTACTCACGAACCTACAATACACCTGACCCAACACTCCCAAAGTAGCAATCAAGCCTAGCACAATAACATGTCACATATGAACTACAGTGCATAATATAATAGACATAACATGCATAATACAAGAATAAAAAGGTCAAATAAAACATGCATATTCATAGACATAAAAGATAGGAAGATCTAGAATCTCACAAAATCATTACCAAGCCATGAATACAAATAAAATCCCCATGTGGTTACACTACTCCATGGACATTGAACCCAATTCAATCATTGGATTCAATATCCTAGGCATAAATTAGGAAATAATAAATGAGAAGAGAAGAGTAAGTCTCTTTCTCTCTCTACCTACATTTAGAACTAGGATTACAATAATGATAGATTATTTAACCCTAACAGACTAGTACTGCATCTTTATATAGTAGGTGAAAATGGGCCTTAGAAAAGTCTAAAACAAAGGGGAACCCTAGCAGTCACGTCGCCACAGGCTGTGCAAAAGCAAATGGCCTGTGAAAAAAGTACATGGGCCGAAGATTGAAGGCATTCCTTGGCCAAAATAATCGAGTGGCTAGCACAAAGTCATGTTGGCCACCGACTGGAGAGCGTTCTTGACAGACTAAGTAGCGAGACCCATGCAAAATCCTGTGAGCCGACATCTAGAGTCATCGTTTTTAACTTCTGATGGTGCGACCATGCAATTGGTCGCAGGCCGCGAACGGGAGGATCAAGTCTTCACCATGTGAAGGCATGAGCCATGCAAAAGCACACGGCCCGCATTGAGACTTAGTCTCAAAACCCATCGATTTCGTATGGGCTATCCATCATTCCATTCATTCCGAACTTTGACTTTTTTTCTTCGATGCATTCTATCTACTAAGATGATTAAGAACGTGGCCTTTGGTCTACTGCCATTCTTGCGAATGACCTTTAACTGTCTTGTACCATTCTGGCGAATGGCATTCAATAAGCTACTTCAAAGTGCTTACGAGTGATCTACAAATTAGCTCACAAAATTGAATCTGGATTCATGGGAGGACATAGTATCCATAAGATCTAAATAATCTACAAAACGAAGGATTTAGACAAGGAAACCAACAATAGCTATCTAAACCCCTTGTAATGTAAACCCATTTAAATCTAACAATCAACCGTACAAAATCTACTAAAAGATGTGATAAATGCATTGGGAAACTCATAGTTCTAGTATCTCATCAATTCCCCACACTTAAACCTTTTCTCATCCTTGAGTAAACAAAAACGAGCTAAGATCCAAGTAATACATAGCATGAAAGAATTTCCCAAAACACCCAACATTTCTTCTTAGATTACCCTTGTCCCCTAAAGACATAAGAATATCTCAACTCTCTTATTCCAAAGAAACTAAGACAATCCATCCAACCATCATACCAACTCAAAGTTGAGTTTAAAAAATTATGAACGTGGGAAGCTAAGTTACTCTACGAAAAGACAATCCAACAAAAGCATAGGATACATTTTGGTTTGTCTCAATTTCTCTCATTTTCCTAGGAGTCCTTTCAGTTTTCCATCCTAGCATCCCACATAATATTCTTTTTCAAAGCTAACTTCTCACCTTTTCCCAAACCATTTGGTCTCTCGCTTTTGTATAGGTTTTTCAACTTATCCAGGTCTTTCCCATTGTTGCCTACGTTGCCCGTTTGAGTTTTTGACTTAGCAGGGTATTTTATTTTCTTCAATATTTCAATTTTTTTGTTGTGAAGCACAAAATCCCCAAAAGTAGGCTTCATACTACAATGAAAATAAATAATAATAAAGAAATACCACCAAATGTTCCAAAATTTCAAAACTACTACAAAAAGGTGCCCTCACACGAATAAAATAAGTTTTCAAAAGAAACAAAACACAACTACTTTTCAAAATAGTGAGGGAAAGAAAATAGGGAAAAAGTAATTTTCCCCATTAAAATAGAACATGCAAGGAAGATAGAAGAAAAAGATATTACACCAATAATAAAAAAAAGTGTTCTAACTTCCTTCCCCACACTTGGTTCATGAATTGTCCTCAATGCATGTGACCAAGGTAAGAAAAATGTTGGAAACATCCAAAATTCTCAACACCGTCTGTCACGCTCTGCTCCACGCCCGTACTCATGCACCTCATGGTGAGGGCAATCATCTCCAATGCTCTTGGTTCTCATCCGGTCAGTGATCTTCCATATAGCTTGGTGGAGTCAGCCCATGTCCATCCTCATAAACTGCAATTGCTCATCCATACTTCAAACCTGTAAGGCGATAATCAAACCCATCAGGGAGGCGGTACACATTCTTCTGGACCTCAAAGATGGAATCTCTTAAAGACTGCACCCACTCGAGCTTATGCTGCATTGGATGGCCCCGCATGTACTACGATGAAGTACACCGTCTGCACCTCAGCGAACCATGCTCCTGGAATTGGCTATTCTACGAATGCTGCTAGGAGTGGTAATCATGCTCGGAGGGGATGGAGATATTGTGTCTTGAAGGCTCAAACTATGATGGCCCACGAATACTCTGTCTACTCGACTCTACAAACAAGTTGGTGTAGCAGGAGATGTGCATGAATGGATGTATCTCCCAAGATCCCTTGAAAATATGCCCCGCATAATGGTAAGACAACTCTTCTATGTGGATCATGCCTATATAAAGAGGTGGTGGTATGAACTGATGCTCAACTGGAGGAGGTTGCATGAACGGATGGTACACAGGAGGTGGCTGTATAAGCTGGTGATCGACTGGGGGTGGGTATGATGGTTGTGGATGGACCTCATCTATGAGAACTCTGTCGTCTCCGTGCTCCTTAGCCTACTTCTCATCCTGTTTCAATGGGGCACCTCCCATGACTACTCTCCCACCCTGCTATGGATCTATATGGATATTCTCAAGCGTGAATGACATTTTGAGTCTGGTCCTTGCAGGATGGGGAAGTCTTATGAAGTTGGCGCCTTTGAAGTGCTAGTTAATCTGTCCTCTATCCAATTAAATTATCGCCACCTCTACTAAGGAGGCAAATGAGAGGGTGTATGGGGTATTGATGTTCTCTGGTATACCATCATCCATCGTGAGGCTAAAATGAGCATCCAGGAGTGATATCATGCCTCCTACAAGTATCTTTCCCCCAAAATTGGCCACAAAATCCTTCAGTCCTCCTGGGTCAAAGTGGTAGGCTCTTCCTAGCCTAGTACCACTGTAGTCAGCAACCTCGCCACGTACCTCAACCCCAGATGCACTGCATCACCATTCTTGCTCGCCTTTCCCGGTGGAAGTTGGGTGATAGCGTGCCAGAACAATCCAAAAAAGAACCCTGAGCAATCCTCGGTGCTTCCAGGCACCTGACACTGGTGTTTTAATCTGAAGCATGTGGCAATATCCAGGTACATCATAGAACATGCCACATCCCCTATATGGAATCTCTCCACCTTCTCGCCCCACCTATTGGTCCCTTACCTAAAAATAGCAAGGAACTTCAATGTGTACCTGGTGTATATGGGGATAAAATTCTCCTCAAAGCCCTCTAGACCGATCCTCTTTAAGAGAACCTTAACCTGTTTGTAGAACTCAAGATCCTTAAAGACCGGCTAGTTCACAAATCTAGGGTCTTGGATGGGATATCCTACAATATCCTCCCATCACTTCTGGTATTTTAGATGGATTGTATGTAACCCCATAAATGGAACACTCGGACTAGCTCTCTTTTTCAGCTCTCGGCAGGCAGAACAACAAACACAACACAGTCCAACAAAAACACTAACAACCCAAACCATGGTACAAAGCTACTCAATAATAACCTATTTCACAAAAAAAACTTATGCAATTCCAAATATCACAAACAAGACCCTAAACAATGTCCTAAACATGAAATTTTAACAACCCAAAAAATAAAAATAAAATTCCAATTCTTCAAAATAAGGGTTTAGCCATGTGCCTAATTGAGTAAGTTTGGGGAGTTAAGAATCGTGGGTTGTGCGGAACTCCTCCTAAATAAAAACCCAGGAGTATCCAACACTTGGAATAGAAGAATTTTAAGTTTTTTTGGAGAAAAAACCCGAAGAGGCTAAACTATATTCTCTCAGGTTTGTGAAATTTTAGGTTGTTTTGGAGCCGATTCTTAGTGGGCTTTGTACAATTTGAATGGGAGTGTTTAGATTTTTTTTTTTATTGAATTTGGACAAGAAATGAGGGAGATATGAGGATTTTAGGCTCAAAGAGGGTGAGGGTCATGAATGTGTTTTGGTCTGAAGGAGGAAGGGAATGAGGGTTTTATATTGCCCTCGTGTAAGCTGATTGGTCGTTCTGGGCGACACAGGAAGTATTCTTGTGGTATGACCCATGCCGCTTGAATGCTTTGTGCTAGGTATGTGGCATGAGACTTGACATGACCCGTGCCAAGGCCACTTCGTTTAATTTATTTGCAAAATATCATGTACCCAAAAACACGAAAACCAAGCGTAATACTATTCCAGCCTAAAATTCAATGACCATAAATCCCTAAAACACCACCAATTTGATAAACAGATTCCGAAAATCACATGCCAACTTTCACAACCTAATTAAAAATAATAAAACGACTTATTTTTCATGCATTTTCAATATTAATAAAAATTCACCAGGTAGTCTTTGGAATCACCATCTGCGACTCCACCCACAACCGTGTCTCTATGGACACTTCTTCACATCACATGAGGCTTACCTCTCACTTTAGTTTCCACATACCAAACAAGTTCATCTTCAAAATTGTTGATACTTTCTTGTCAAATTCAGGCATAAAAAGGGGTTTAGGAGGTTTGAACTCCTTTGTCCACTTCCAGCTGCATGTTAGTGCTCAAATTTGGAATAAGCATTCTTAATATCGTAAGGAACACTAACATCATACACATTAACAATTTTATCTTCAACATTATCATTGAAGGAAGTAAGAACATGTAAGGTTTGAATGTTAGGTAGCAACTCATGAACATCATAGGAAGATTATCACTCAAAGTTTGCAAAACATAAGTGTCATAAATATTCTCATCAAAATCAAAGATCAATGGATGTTTTTTTCCTTATAAATCACATCAAGAATCTCATCATCATCACTCATGCAAGATTCACCAAATTGCTCAAATCTATCATATAAGCTTATACCAGTTAATGCAAGAGAAGAAGTATATGATTCACGCTTAGATTTATAAATGTCAAAACTTACCTTATCAATGTCCTCCTCTAGGGTCAATGTTCCTAAGTGGACATCTATCTTAGTCCTTGATGTTTTCAACAATGCTTGCCCTAATAGAGTACTGGGATATACCTCCATCATGCATCTCATCAAGGACAGAAAAGTTTGCCGGGAACACAAGATTACCCACTCTAACCATGATATCCCTAACTACCCCCTAGGGATTGCTTGAGAATGATTGGCTAGTTGGACTATCACCCTAGTATCCCTAAGTTTACCTATATCTAAAGTATCAAATAGGCTACAAGGGATAACATTGAGGGAAGCTCCGAAGTCAATCATAGCATTCTTAATCAACTTAAATAGGGATTGAAAATATGCCAGGGTCGTCACATTTTTTTTTGAATATTTCTATAGGCTAAAGTGGCGACCCATCCTATTTTCAATTTTCCTACTTTTCTAATAGGCTTAGTCCTTCTCTTAGTGCAACAATTCTTTAAAAAGTTAGCATATGATGGAATTTTCTCAAACAGGTCTTGTCAAGATTCCCTTAGAAAACTAGCTAATACCCTTTGCCAAACTGCCTATTCCATCCATTGAAATCCAAAGCCTTAACCTCCTCAAAATTATCCACAACTTGTGGGCATGTGTCAGTTGGTTGGTCTAAGCTAAAAATCCCACACACTTTCACTTTTTGGTCTTCCCTTTCATATTTTTCTTTATCATTGAAGTAAGAGCCTGGACTTGCCCTTCAATCTTGCTGGACTAAGCGGGTTCTTCCAAATTTTCACTCATAACCAGGTCCCAAACTACCGTGTACCATTCACCATTTTATATAATAAGGTTATATTATCTTTAAGGCTGTTATTTGCATTCGAACTATTGCATGTTGCATTCAAAATATTACATACTGCATTCACCATTTTCATGTTCTCATTGCAAAAGCTCTCAAAGAAGTAGTACATGAGATCTCTCTTTGAATAAATGGTGAGAGAAGCTTTCTAACAGATGGTTGAATAGCTTCTATTATTCATACAGAGATTCATTGCAAAATATTGGACAACTGCTTCTTTAATCCTGCATACTTTGAAGTCCTCCTCTTACACCCCTGGTGGTTTCATGTTGGTGCAAACCAAATGTAACTATGATAGGTGTTTGTTGGGATCCTCCCCAGCCATCCAGTGAAAAGTAGGCAAGCAATGTATCATTCCACTCTTGAGTTAGCGAGGGACATCGGGCGGTTAAGGCAGGAAGATGATGCAAATGGTTGATTCTCATAATATGGAGCTATCAACTCCCTAAGCGTTCTATTTTCTTCCGCCATAGAAACTCTATCATTTTTTTACAAAAATAGTTGGTCCTTCCGGAACCTCTCCTCTAGTTCTCATTTTCCTTATTCTTCGACCATGTGTACTATAAATAGGAATCAAACACTTCCAATCTATCATAGAAAACTAACAAAAAAATTATGAGTAATAAGTATAACAATTAAAAAGCTCAACACAATAATCTACAAAAACTACAAAAAGAAAGAAACTAACTACTACTACCAACTAGTCATGTAAGCTAACAACCAAATTTAAACTAGATCCCCGGTAACGGCACCAAAATTTGATTCTACTCCGCGGGGTCATTTATAACACCAGCCTTTTCACGGGAGAGCAATACTGACCCGCGGAGCACTGGGAGATCAAAGATAGAATTTATATTATCGTTCCCGTTATGCTCATTACCCACTACTAGAAATTAGCTAATGGAAAGCCGAGGTCGTCCACAGAGATGCTATAATTTAAAATTTAACTAGACAAAACTCACAATCGGGCATCACTTGGATGGTGTGTCGGGAATAGCTAGTGCTAAAAAAATAGATTGGGGGGATTTTATCTAACAACCACTAAGCATGCAAATTAGAGAGATTAAACTATATTAAACTAGCGTTGGGAATATTTTCCTAACATGACTGCTTCATGTCCATATCACATTGAGTAAGTGATAGTCAGTCATTACCAATGTCTATAACAACATGGTTCATCGACATCTTATTGGTTTTCACCACCACTTTCATAGTCAGGGAAAATGCATCAATCGAACTAAGTATTTGTGTTGCACTCATTTCCCCCCGTTAAACTCACTCCCAATCCTAATGTACCACTGATTAAAGAATCAAGTGCCTAAGCAGTCACCTTCAGGTCGTAGCAACCGTTAGATATGAGAGTAATAAAAATACATCTCGGGCACTCCACTATGGACATTTTCCCCTATGCCTATAGAGATAAAGGGATCATCATCTAATGATGAATCTAGGGTTGAAACCAAGATGGCCACTACACGACAACTCTAGTTGCTACAAACTGTCATGCTCATCCTATCAGGGTGCACCAAGGGTGCCTCGCACCAACGTTAGGCACATCGTCTTCCCTAACATGAACATTATTATATGATGAGAGAATCATGTCGGGCTATAGCAATCAGAATGGTACTCTTGATCATATATGCGTGCACTCATAAAACTGGTACTCACAAAGCTACAATGCACCTAGACCAAGACTTCCAAGGTAGCAATCAAGCCTAGCACGATAATATATCACATATGAACTACAGTGCATCATAAAATATACATAACGTACATCATTCAAGAATATTAATCCCAAATAAAATATAAATATTGACCCGTCCTTCTTTGCTGTCTCTAATAAGCACACAATTTTTTCATGGAAGATGCTTCAGTTAACCCAGAGGAGGAGTATTAAGAATCAAAGATAAAGAATTTTTAATGTTTCTCATGTTCCTACTACTATAATACCTATGGGGTAGATAGTGGAAAGACCGGGGTCATTCGCAGAGATGATAGGAATATACTAGTCATTTACACATAGCCACAATCGAGTTGTCAATCCGACCTCGTGTTAGGAATATCTAGTATTGTAAAATAGGAAAACTATGAGCATGTGAAAACATATGATAGTGAAACATTATAAAACTAGAACTTGGGGAATATTTGCGTAACATGATGGGTCTTATGATCAACTATATAGATGTGCTTAGGGTAACCTAGTGTTTTGGACACATGGTGTGGTCGATGGTCAACACTTCCCCATACCTGTCATGTAGGGTGCGCATGTTCTTCCATCTGGATCTCCTCCATAATTATAGGAGTGCAACAATGGCCCTGCCTACTGTGCAGATATGAATCTCCCGCTTATGATTACGTTTTGGGCACTGCACCAAAAATGCTTCTCCCTAGGCCTATAGAGGAAAATAGGATGAATCACCTTATTGATGGATCTTCAAGTGTGAAATAATAACCCTAGTTTGCTACTAACACTATCTCTATCTGTAACCCTTCGGGCTAATTTTCTGCCTAACTGGTTGTATAGTCGTTCGGAACTTTAACTTGGTGACCCACATGCACACACCTATACAGTCTCAGACTATCGTTACCCTAAGAACATCTAGGTTTTCTTCCCCGAGGAATATCAATAAGAGCACGAACATGAAAGTAGACTACCATGTCTTCCAATCTTAGTGTGACAGTCATGCAATTGATAAGAACATGAAGAACAAGAAAACATAATAATCATAAACACATAAAGATAGGTAGATTTATAGAACCTCCCAAAGAAAACACCAAATCCTGAATACAAATATAAACCCCAAGTTAATTAACAACTCTCTAAGCACTGAACCCGAATATTTTTATTGTATCAATACCTTTGGGCAAAATAAGAAAAGAGAAGAAAAGAAATGAGAGAGAAGGAAGAGTTCCCATCTCGCTCTCCACCTACTCATAGGAATATAAATGGGGAAAAAATTACCTTAGTAGACATAGGCTCCTATACAGGGTAATTGGGAATTGGGCTTTGAAAACAGCCAAAAATAGGTCAAAAAATCCTAGCAGCCAAAAAGGGCATGACCCATGCATACGGTTACGGTTGTGCTGACTGGGAACCAATACGGCCTGTGTTACCTGGCACATACGTGCCAGGCTAGTGCCGATACAGGTTGTGTGGCCTGACACATCCGTTTTAGCTATGTATGGCATGAAATGTGCTAGCCGATGTAGTCCATTGGTTGGTCCTCCATTTTTGAACTTCTAATGCATATTCTCCCACGTTGTTTGGTTTAGGCCGTCGGCTGGAAGCACTTCTTGATTAGTTGAATGGTGAAGGCCATGTAAAATTCTATAGACCGTCAGCTTGGATTTGTTGTCTGAGTAAAATGGTGGTGCAACCGTGTTGTTCTTCATACCCAATGGGCTGGTCTTTGAATCTTGGACATGAATTGACACGTGCCATGTAAAAGGGTATGGTCTGTGTTTATACTTAGCCTCATAAGAGTTTGGGGCACTTGCTCATGCCAAGAGGCTAAGGAAGGGTCTATGCCGGGTGGCCACTGGTATGGTTGTGTGGAAAGTATGCCCATGTCGCCCAGCTGGTGCTTACCGGCTAGTACCAGCAGACCGGTGCCAGTTGATGACTCTATTCTGTCTTGAGAATGTGGATAATCAATTCCACCTTTTCCATGCCAATTCCATCAATTACCACAGTTTTGGTTTTGTTCCCTTGTATCTACTACCATCCTTAGGAATGACATTCATCTACTACCATCCTTGCGAATGACCTTTAAATATATAGTACCACCCTGGCGGATAGTCTTCTACAAACTGCGCCAAAATTCTCATGAATAACCTACTAGTAAGTTCACGAAGAAAGATCTAGGTTCTCGTGAGGACAAAGTGTCCATTAGATCCAATTAAGTCTGCAGAACTCGGGATTAGATAAGAAAACCAACAAATGTCATCTACACCCGTTGTAATTTAAACATAAATAAACTATCAATCAACCAAAAAACATAATAAAAAATGTGTCAAATGCCTTTCTTAACGCATGCAAAAAGGTGCCAATCAATTCTCTCACACTCAAACATTTACTCATCCTCGAGTAAACAAAAAAGAGCAAGGATCCAAGAGGAAAGTAGCATGCAAGGATAAGTTAACTAATACATTCAAACTTATTCCCAAGCTACCCTAGTTCACCCAAAGATATAAGAATCTCACAACTTTCACTCTCCCTGGAGAAGCTAAAGTAACCTATCCACCAAAATCAATCAAATAAAAGATAAAGTGTATGTGATAAGTGTGAAGCCAAACGAACTCCACCGAAAGAAGCCGCCAATGACAATCCAAGAGATGTTCAATTTGAAGTTTCCACTTTTTCTCAATTTCTGTCATTTTGGCCCAGAGCACTTTCGGATTTTCATCATAGCATTCACACATTTGAGCTCACCTCTCACCTTTTTTCTACACCGACCTCTCATTTGGCCTAGGTTTTTCAACCTAGTCAGGCCTTGGCTCTCCTTTTTTACCTAGGATTTTCAACCTATCCAAGATTTTCCCATTTTTTCCTAAGTCGGTCTTCCGGGTTTTCGACTTAACCATGTTAATTTTTAATTTTTTAAAAGAAATTCCAAAAATTTGCAATTATTTTTTATGTAGTCCAAAATTCTCATCAGATGGGATTCATACTACATGATGATAAGAAAAACAAAAAATCACACGACCAAAATTCCCCATAAACAAAAATATAACACCTTAAAAATCAAAGAACACCACCAAAAGGCATCCAGAACATCCCCAAACAAAATGACATAAAGAACACAAAGGAATCTAGATATGAAAAACTCATAAGTGCCTCACTACTCCTTGCCCCACACTTGAACCATGTATTTCCCCCTATGCATTGAAAAGGTAGAAATCATAAGTGAGAAAAGGAAAAGTAGTGGCTCATACACTTGGGATCCCGAAGGGTCCTCCCTAAAGTGCCTTGTCTCACGTATCCTCCTCCTTTCTCCATGTCTCATTTCTCGCCTCTCGATGGGAAGAACATCACAAAAACCATCAAACCTTGAGATATGAAATCTCTGGATCAATTTCTCCATAGCCTCCTCTTGTATATTCTCCCTCTCATCCGCAATAGCGAACTCCTCTTTTACTTCCTGCTCAATACAGTCTAACCAAGCTCCCCAAACTCGCATGATACCCTCCATAGAGTCCAGCCTAGTCCTCAAATCCTTCATTTCCAAACTCATCCCTCCTAATGCTTAATGGACCTTTTGCACTGTTTGAGTAGAACTTACGAGTTGTTCCCCAAAAGTGGGTAGTTGGTCAAGGAAGTCCTGGAGTAGGTGACTGTGGGTAGGTGGTGCTCTTAATGGATCTCACCATTCTCCTCTTCAACGTCCATATCTAGGCTTTATAAGACTCTAAAAAAGTCCTTCTTAAACCGTAAATAGAGTGCTAGAAAAAGTCCTCCAATATACTATCTTGGTTGGAAGTGGTGCACTCCAGTTGTGTAAGAATCATGAAGTTGCAAACCATAGTGCAACCGTACAACAAAATGAACCGGTCCTCCAAGATTGTGGAAGCAATCGTTGAAGCCCATTCAAGCTTGTCCATAGTGTACCTCGTTCCCGAACGACCAAAATTCTACAATGTGAAGGAAGAAGTAACCAGATGTCCCAAGTGTTGGACTAGAAGTCCAAATATGCTTCCAATTGGTATCTTTCCACCTTTCTTCTATTCCGTACCACAAAATTGGGGTAGAAAGTCCCTTCCAGTGTCATCGTCCAAAGAATTTGGATATCCTGGTTGGGGCACTTGGAATCTCTCCGTGGTAAAATATGCACATGGAAATGAGTCGTTGGATGTACAACAAAGCCGAGTGGACTATTTTGGTACTCTTCCATAGATGAACCGACCCCTCTCAAGCATCACTAATTAATTAACCACGGGAGATCCACTAATACCCAAGAGTATGACTGTTTTGAATCCAAGATAGAATTTATATGTTGCTCCTGTTCCTACTATTATACTACAAATAATGGTAGATGGTGGCAATTTCCAAGGTCGTCTATATAGATGTTATGAATCTAATAATCAACTAAATACAACCGCGGTCAGATCGACAATTCGAGCATGTGTTCGGAATAAATAGTGTTGTGGAAATAGTCATTTGGGGAGGGAAGGGGAGGGAGTTTATACTAACAACTACTAGCATGAAATTTATTACGAGAATTAACAATATAAACTAACACTCGGGGAATATTGTGTTACCTGGACAATGTCATTTCAATCCTTGATTTCATCAAATACATGAACTAAACCCAATTCTTTTGTGTGTGTGTGTGTTTGACACGTGGTGTGGACAATGGTCAGAACTTTTCCCTATCTATCACATAGAGGTGCGTTTATAAAATCTTCCATTAGCCTCACCTCCACAACTAGGAGAGTGCAATAACGACTATGGCTCATTATGCAGATCTAACTTTGCTTCATACAATTACATCCCGTGCGGAACACCATGAACGAACTACCCCTAGGCCTACAAAGACAAAGAAAGTAGGCATTTTTTCGATGGCTCTGGGATTAAAAAAATCCTAGTTTGCTAACTAATATTTCTCTACCCACAACCCTTCAAACCTCTTTGGTCGGCCAACCAGAGCATGTTTGACGGCGACGATTAACAATGGTAACCTTCGTGCACACGCCTAGTTCCAAACTATTATCACTAGCATATCTAGGTTCCTTAATCGGGGAGTAGCAATAGTACACCAACATGAAAGTAGACTTATTTGTTTGCCAACAAAGTGTGAAAATCATATCTTCCACCACTTGCGGGAAAACATCTGTGTAATGATCAAGGCTGCAAATACCGCACACTTTTGCTTGTTGAACTCCTCTTTTCATGAACTCCTTCATCATTGAGGCAAGAGCTTGGACTTGCTCCTCTACTTAGGGGATTTAGACAGTTCATCTACGGGCTTCCCCTTAGAACTTGTAGCAAATCTCCCTGTTCCATTTTCCATCTCCTTGAAGAGTACTATCATCTTCCTTGGGATTTTTTTGGCGATGAAACCATGGGAATTGGCTTTCACCATACACATGTTATCATCGTACAATACTTTAAAGAAATAGTAAACCAATTCTCTCTCTTCTAATGGATGATACGGACAACTAGCCAACAACCTCTTGAACCATTTCCAATACTTGTAGAGGGATTCACTAGCAAACTGAGAGATGTTGGAAATTTTCTTCCTCGGCCCCATAGACTTTGAAGCTGGGAAGTGTTTCTCGAGAAATCTGCACTTCATATCCATCCATGAGGTGAAACAACTGGATGAGAGATAGTATAACCAATTTTTGGATAAATATAAAAGTGAGAAGGGAAACACCCTCAAATTGTAATCTTCCTCCGAGAAATCCACAGGCTTCATATTGGAACAAACTAGGTGGATTTCCAAAAGATGCCTGTTCGGATTTTTTCGGTTATCCCATGGAAAGTCGTCAACAAATGAATCATACCGCTCTTGAGTTCACACATCACATTGGGTGGAAAGGGTGGGAAAATGATTCAAAATGGTTGATTCTCAAAATTTGGAGTCATCAACTCCCTCAAAGTGCGGCTATTCTTTGCCATTTATTCTTTCTTTACAACAAAAGTGGTTCTTGTGGAACTTCCGACCTAAATCTCCTCTTCCTTCTTCGCCTACCAACTGCGTAATCCGCTGGAATATGTAAAACTAAAAAGTTTTTGGCACAAGTATGTACCATAAACCTGGAATAAAACAATGGGCAACTCAAATCAACATTAGAAAAAATGGTTAGAAGTAACCGGGAACTAGTAAGAAAGCTCAACAGCAAAACCCAAAAAAAATGAAAACAACATTAATTAGTCAACTAACAAATTGTTATATACTAGACTGTTAAACTAAACTCCCCGGAAATGGCACTGAAATTTGACCCGCTCCCTCCTGAGCATCATTAAAAACACGAGAGGAAGCTGAAGGATTAAGGGTCAAAGATAAGATTTATATGTTTCTCCCATTCCTACTACACCACCAAAAATGGTAGATAGTGGCAAGTACTAGGGTCGTCCAGAGAGATGGTAGGAATATAATAATGAACTAAACATAACTGTTGCTGGGTCATCAATCCTACCACGTGTTAGGAATAAACTGTGTTGTGAAAATAGTCAATAGGGGGAGTTTGTACTAACAACTACTAGAATTCAATTGATCCCGAGAAATAACAATATAAACTAACACTCAGGGAATATTTTTGTAACATTGTCAATGTCATTTCAATCATCAATTTCATCAAATAAGAGAACTAAACCCCGTTATAGTGTGTGTCACATGTGGTGCAGACAATGGTCAAAACTCCCCCCTATCTGCCACATAGAGGTGCGCATACAAAATCTTCCATCAATCTCACCTTCATGAGTAGGAGAGTGCAACAACGACAATGGCTCATTGTGCAGGTTTGATTCTTTCGCATGCA
>JAULKK010074245.1:0-18181 GCA_032355705.1 Rubia peregrina
TCACTATTCATTTTGGTATGATGATTTTTCCATAGCAGTCTACATCAATATGAGACTACCCACTCTGGTTTTATCTGGTCAGTCGGACTCTCCATTATTTTTGTACTACATCAGACTACTCCAATTTTCATCCATTTGGTTTCCGTGTTTTTTCTTACTTGAAGCCATCTACTGCACACATATTGTCCCCTCAGAGTATGTTTTGTATGATTTTAGGGTTACAGTTCACACTACAAGGGTTACAAATGTTTTGACCCTCTTGCGAAGGAGTACATCACTCATCATGCCAGATTTGATGAGTAATTTTTTCTAGCTACACGTTCAGTTACTGTTATAGATTCTTCATCACTAGAAGTTTCAGCATTTTTAGAGTCTTCGTCAGTTCCATCAGTGGTGTTTGAGCCATCTTCTTCTCTGAAATCACGAATTATTTTAGAGGATTTAAATTTTCATATTCCACTTGAAGCTCAGGGTTCTTCAGAAATGTGTGTTTGTTTGCCACAGGGTGACCAATAGAATGATCCATAGCAGGTGATACCGATAGCATAGCCGACGATGCAGACACCGCCGATCCACGCGTTGGGCACCCCCAACCGCACATTAGCTTTACGCACTGGTGACACCAATAGCGCGTTGCTTTCACGTGCCAGCAACCCTAACGGTGACATCACTGCCGGAAGATCCGGCGAGTCCAGTCTCCTCAGTACATTGCTATCGTCACCTACCTCAAGATCCACACCCACCACCTTGGATCCAAGCCATCCCTAGGTCCGGGTCCTTATTCAAGACATCTAATGGCTACTCGTTCTTGCACTGGTTCTTTAAGGTACAAGGATTTTTGTAATTATGATATTTCTGGTTTATTGAGCTCATTGTTCCCCAAGACCGAGCTTGGAAGTCATCGATCTATTCTCAAGGACTACCCTGAATGGGTTGCTACCATGGACTCCGAAATGGCTGTCTTTCGTGCTCTGCAAACGTAGAAATTGGTTCTGCGTACCCCACATGGTAATGTTGTTGGCTCAAAATTGGTGTATAGTTTGAAGTACAAGTGTGATGGTTCACTTGATCAGCATAAGGCTAGGTTAGTTGCTCAAGATTTTTCACAATTACCTGGTTTTGATTATTACCATACATTTAGTCCGGTGGTGAAGGGTTCATGCTATTTTATCATTAGTTGTCAACAAAAATAGGCCTTTGCGACAGCTTGTTGTTAAGAATGGTTTTTACATGTTGTTCTTGATTCTCCGGGTTGTGTGGAGCAACCTACTAGTTACAAAGACCCAATGCATCATGCTTATGTTTGTTGTCTATGCAAAGCTATTTATGGATTGAAACAAGCTCCTCGCCCTTGTTTTCAACATTTTAGTAACTCTTTGGTTGTCATGAGTTTTGAATGAAGTTCTGCAGATACCTTCTTGTTTGTGTTCTTGCAGGGTGTCTCTTTACTTTATTTATTGGTTTATGTTGATGACATTATTCTCACCGGAAATGATGGTTATCTCATTTGGAAGTTTATTGATCGGGTTCATCAAGAATTCAATATTACCGATCTTGGCATGCTACAATATTTTTTGGGTTTGGAGGTTTGTAGTTCAGATGGCTTATTCCTTGGTCAGGCAAGATATGCCAAGGATTTTTTATTTTGCGCCAGAATGCAGAGGTTGCTATCCCTTTTGTGGCTTTTTTTACAGACACCCAGTTCTTCCGTTAAGCCATTTGAAAGTTTCACACTTTATCTCTCTTTAGTTGGTGCACTGCAGTATTTATCTATCACGCGTCCCGACATTTCTTATGCTATGAAGATGGTCAGTCAGTATATACAGGCTCCTACTGATGACCATTACAAAGTTGTTACTCGAATTTTGCACTATGCACGTGGTACTCTGCACTATGGACTTCATTTTTGTGCAAATTCGTCTGTTTTACCTGTTTTGGGCAATTTGAATGCTGGTTGGGCTTAGTTTATTGAGACTCGTAGGTCTACTTATGGTTATGCCATTTTTCTTGGTGGCAACCTTTTTTCATGGAGTGCTAAGAAGCAACCTACGGTCTCGTGTTCTAATTCAGAATTAGAATGCCGGCCTATGGTCAATACTGCTACGAAACTAGTTTGGGTTATGAATTTACTTTGGGATTTGCGAGTTACTATGTGTGTGCCACCTGTTTTGCTGTGTGATAATAATAGCGCTATCTTTCTTGCTCAGAATCCGGTTTTGCATAAGAGAGCCAAGCACATTGATATTGATTAACATTTTGTGCGTGAGATGGTGTCTTTCTGCAAGTTCAAAATTACTTATATTCCTGGTGATCAACAACTTGCTGACATCTTTACATAGGGTCTCACGTATCCTCAGTTTCAGTTTTTACGGTCCACATTTTGTGTTGCGACAAGTATCACACTTCGCTTGAGGGGGGTAATAGAATATTAAATAAATTAGAATCAGGTTAAAAAGGAATACCCTTTCGGATTGGTTTTGTATATGTCTTTTTCCATATCTTATTCTACCTTGTATACTTTCCGGACTTACTATATATATATATATATGAATGCACACATCCCCAATTATTTGTGAGTTTTTACATCCTATCACTTTCTTTAGTTCAGAGAAAAATGAAAATTTTAACCATTTATTAAGTAGATAAAATTAGATTTAATAAATGGCTGAGATTAAATTAGATTGTATGATTGAGATTTGGTGTATATATAAGTGTGTCTATGAATCTGCCCCTATATAAAAATCAGATGACGTTAAGGTGTTAAAAGTTGATCTGAAAATTTTAAACTATATGAAATTTTATAGCATCTGGATTAAAATTTGGGTTGAAAATGAGCCTTATTAAACCGAATCCAAAGTCCGAATTAAGTCAGTTGGTGGTTCTTGTGAACTTTTTAAAGGTAAAGGAAAAGACTCCTCCTAACCTTTTTAAAAATAAGTAAAAAAGCTATGACAAAAAAAAAGAAAAAAAAGTGTTTTCATTATTTTTTTCTAGTTTGGACGTCCACAAAACCATATTGATCATCAGAAAATTGTTTTGGATTATAAAAAATTAGGGCCGTCAAACGGGTCGGGTCACCCAATGGATAACAGTGATCCATTTACTATTTTCACTTATTGGATAATGACTTGTTCGATTAATGGATAAAACTGGGTTGTAATTATTGGATTGTGTTGGATTAGATAACAGGTTACCATTGGATAATATTGGGTCGGGTTGGCTTGAGTTGGGTAACGGGTGACCCGTATATAATTTCTTATTATAAGATAATAATCTTTTTATAAGTTGGGTTAAAATTGCAGTAAATTTGGTAAATTGATAATTGACCTGTTAGGCCAAAACAAAGTGAGGTCAAAACTAAATGACTCGTCGGATAAAAGTCATTTAGTTGGGTACTAAACGAACCGAGCCGTAAATCAAGAGTAGCAGTGTAAACAAACTGAACTATTTGTGAAATATTCGCGAACAATTCAGTCAAAACTCGACTCGAATTTAATTTAATTGAGCTTGAGTCAAGCACTTATAGCATTCGAGCTCAAGCTCACTAATGATGTTCGTAAAGATCGTCGAGCCAATATAATACATATTTAATATTTTTATATATAAATAATATATTAAAATATACGTAAAAATATTTATTTAATCATGGTTCAAGTTAGAAACCAAGAAAAATAAATTTAATCCAAATTCGAGTTCAGACCAAAATTTTACCTGCTCGATCGAACTCAAGTCAAGTTTGAGCTTGAACGAAGTCGAGCTCGCATTGAGAGTTTTTTGAGTTTGGTTCAACTTATTTACATCCCTAATCTATTCGAGCTCGAACCAAATTAATTTCATTCAAACTCAAAGCTCAGCCCAAAATTTTACTAATTTGATCGAAATCGAGTCGAGATCGAAATTAAGATATTTTTAATCGAGCTAGAATTAAGTGTTGTTCAAATTTGGATCAAGTTTAAAATATTTTTAACAACCCGAGCTTGAATTTGATTCAATCGAACTCGGTCCGAGATAAAAGAGTATTCGAAAATGAGCTCAACTAATACTCTTCGTTAACTTCGTCGAGATTATAAAGCCAACACAATTTATATATATAAATATATATTTGACACATTTTTATTAAATATAATATATTGTTGTCTATGTAAAAAAAATTCATGGAACAAGATCAAACACGAGTTCAAGATAAGGTTTTACAGACTCAATCGAATTCGAACACAAACTTAAACCAAATTAGTTTCACTCAAACAAAGAATGAAGAGGTTCTATCGAACTCAAACTCTTGATATTTTAAATGAGCAGAGCTGAAATTAAGGGTTTTTTTTATCTCGGCCCGTCTCAACAACTCGGGCCTGGAACACAGCCCAATAACCCCGATTAAAAGTTCTAAATATGACTATACCGAAGTCATAACCCATCCCTAGTAACTCAAGGTTGAAACCCAAATCGACTAACTCGAACAAGAGAAAGAAGAATTATGGAAGAAAATGTTGAATGATAACTTATTGGGTTAATTATATAATGACCCACTGGATAAAAACTTATTGGATAATATTATTTAACCCATTGGGTCATATGAATTACCCCAAAGGTGTAACGAAACACAAAGATTCAAAGTACAGAATTGTAATTGAAAAACTAGTTAACTAAGAAACTCCGGAGTCAGGTGAGAAAAGAACGGAAGAAGTAAGGATGTGAAAGAAGACATGCAATTTGATCAGTTTTCATCAAAATAACTAGTACCCGGATTTATACAATCCCTGAGCTATATAGTTATAGAATTTTGTTAGCCAAACTAACTAACTGCTTCGTCTTGGCTCTTCCGTCAACTAACTTCCCAACTCCATATTCTTAGCTAGCCAATTTCCTATTTCATTCCTCTATCCTACCATAAATTTACCTTTTTGACCTTGGTTTTATAAAAATATCTCATTATGAAATAGAGCTTATGCTCAAGCTCTGAACCAAGGAAATTGCATAGCTATATACTCGCCATCATCCCAAGACGACTCCTCAAGCGGTAGATTCTTCCACTGGACTAGTCATTGTACAATCCGCAGCTCATCCCTGTCAATCAATCTTCTTTGTAGTACCTTAATAGGTTCCAAAATCACTACATCCTCAAAATATGCTTCATGACTTGGTTGATGATGTACATGTGCTGGTCCAATATGTTTTTTGAGCAGAGATACGTGAAATACTGAATGAACTTTGCTCGTAGCTGGAAGTTTCAACTGGTAGGCTACAACGCCCACCCTTTTGAGAGTCATATAAGGCACATAGAATTTAGGAGACAACTTTTCTTAGATTCTTTCATGCACCTAGTGTTGTCTGTACTTGTGTAATTTAAGTAAACCCAATCATCTAGGTCAAACTAATTCTCACTTTTTTAGAATTTTCATACCATTTCATTCTTTCCTGGGTTTTTTCAAATGAACTTTGAGCTGTTGATTAACTTCTTCCCTCTTCTGTAAAATATTTGTGGCAGCAGGAATGACTAAATATGTCAGTAAACCAAGAGGAAGATGTAATGGCTTAGTTCCATATAATTCCCGATGTGGAGACATGTTGATGCTTGATTGATGAGCAGCTGTATTATACCACCACTCGGCTGAACTAAGACAACTTTTACAACTATATAATTGATCACTTCAAAAGCACGTCAAATAACCTTCTAAAATATGATTGGTTCTCTCTGATTGTCTATTAGTTTCTGGATGATACACAGTAATCAACTGGAGTTTAACCTTCAACTTTTCAAATAAACACTTCCAAAAATGGCTAGTGAATATCCTGTCTCTATAACTAGTTATGGTTTCAGGTAAACCATCAACCTGTAAACTTCATCCATAAACAACTGAACCAATTCCTGCGCAATGAATGGATGGAATAAGGCTTTGAAATGTGCATATTTTGTGACTCGATTTACAATTACAAAAATTGTTTCAAAGCCTTCAGATTTTGGCAACTTCTCTATGAAATCCGTCGTGATTTGTTTTCGTAGTTAACTGGGGATTGGTAGGTCCGTAGAAGGCCAGGTGTAAGACAATGCTTGACCTTATTCCTTTGGCACACCTCACATGATCATATAAAATCAATAATACTCCTTTTGATTTCTGGCCAGTAAAATACTGTCAAAACTCTTTTTATAGTTGCCCCTTGACCGAAGTGTCCCCCAACTGAAGAAGCATGCATTGCAGAAAGAATTTCTTGTCTGGTATTACCTGAACCCCCAACATATATCCTTTTTCCCTTTTAAAAAATCCATTAGAGTAACTGAGATCAATATTACTTGGTTCCACAGCAGCTCAAGAAATGAGCTTTTTTTCTACGAGATCATGATTATAACTTTCCTCCAACTGCTATACCCAAAGTGGAATTACAGAAGTTGAACAAGTCCTCCTCCACAGCAAAAATTCTGCATTTCACATTTATCTTTTCCGTACTTTACCCAATCAGCATTTGTAAGTATCTTAGCCCCTCTTGATATTTCACTTATTGATATCTCAGACTTTGATAACTCGGTCTGGAAACCCAGATTATCTTGATTACTCTGCAGTATAACATGCATTCCCCCATGCTTATACTGGAAACATCCTGATCCTGTGGCGTTCTCCAAATTTCTTCATCCCGGAGTTGCTGAATGCCCTCTTCTTCATTAGTTTTCTCATCCAACAAAGTAATCATTCTACCTTCTAGAGCTGGGTTATCATCCCATTACACATCAGATATCTTTAACTCCGAATTATCACCTTCATTCCTACACATTTCATTCTTATACTGATTCTCTACACCCACTATCTCCATAGAACTCTCAGAATTTTTCTTCTGGACAACGATTTAGCAGCCAAATTAGAAACACCTGATTTATATTAGATCTCGAAATCCAAGCCAAGGAGCTTAGTTAACCATTTATGTTGCAATGCATTGTGAATTTTCTGATTCCACAAGTACTTACTTAAGGCTTTGATGATCAATTCGGATGATGAACCTATTTCCCATCAAATAGTGTTTTCATTTTTCCACCGATAAAACTAAGGCCAAAAGCTCCTTCTCATAGGTGGATAAGCTCTTATTTTTATTGGAAAAGGCTTTGCTCATAAAAGCAATGAGTTTTTGCTCTAGCATCAAAATAGCTCTCATTTCTTCCCCACTTGCATCTGATTCAATCACAAATGGTTTGGAAAAGTCAGGCATCCTCAACATCAGAGATGTAGTCATAACTCTCTTTAATTCACTAAATGCTGCAGTAACTTCCTCATCCCACATGAATGCATTTTTTAACAGCTTATGAAGTGCCTTTCGCAAAATTTTATAACAAGAAATAAAATGTTTGTAGTAACCTGTAAGCCCCAAAAATCCCTGTAATGTTTTTCATATTAACTGGTATTGTTTCAACAATGTAAGCTATCTTTTGACAATCCATTCGCACCTCTTGTTTTGATATTATATGGCCTAAGTATTCTACCTTTCTTGGGGCAAAAACAAATTTTGAGGCCCTGACATACAATTGGTTATTACACATCACTTGTAAGACCAATATGCCATGTTTAATTTTCTCATCAAAGTTGCAGTTGTAGATAAGAATATCATCAAAGAAAACTAATACAAACTTCCTCAAATACTTTTGAAAAACGCGATTCATTATAGGTTGAAATGTGGCTGGAGCGTTAGTCAATAGAAAGGTCATAACATGAAATTCATTGTGGCCATGATGAGTTTGAGAAGAAATCTTCGGCACATCATCCTTCATAACTCTAATATGATGATAGCCAGATCGGAGATCTAACTTAGAGGGAAAAAATGCTTCATGAAGTTCATCTAAAAGTTCATCTATAATAGGTATTGGGAATCTGTCCTTTATTGTCACATCATTTAGTCTTCTGTAATCAAAACACATACTCCACATTTGATCTGTATTTTTAACGAGAGACACAAGTGAAAAGTAGGGGTTGTTGCTTTCCTATACCACCTTGTTCTTTATCTACTTCTCTACTTGCTTATGTGCTTGAGCATACCTGTATGGCTAAACCTTGAATGGTTGAGTATATGGTTTAAGCACAATCTAATGATCAATCTTTCGAACAGGTGGTAAAGTAGTAGGAATAGTAAATACATATGAAACTTCAGAAAGAACCTAATTCATTGATTCGGTAGCTTCTGAATCAAGTTTTGAGTCACAACTGATCCTGCTTAATTGTTGGAAATTCTGAAAATACTTTCCCACATCTGCATAGCCATAATGATGACATTCCAAACCCACTGGCATTTTTTCCAGATAAGTATTAATCTCAAAAATCTAATTCTGAATACTTCCACCTCATTCTGCCACCACTAGTGACTGAGCTTGCCCTTATGAACATCCTGCAATAATTCCAAGATCTTCATTTTCATCATTTTTCTTTTCAGATCCCATCTCTTTTAACATCGAATATACCACTTTTCTCTTCCTTCTTCATTAGCTCTTTTAACATCGAATAATTCATTAGCCTCTCATCCCCTTACCAACTCCATATATGAATTATCATATTTCCCTGAAGTAGTCACTGTGTTCCCAAACTTCTTATAACCTCATAACTTCTGAAATTAAATACTATAGGGCTCAAAAGCATCATCCAATTTACCCCTAAGATAACATCTAGACCACCCAAATCTATAGCTCTCAAACGGTAAGTAAAGTAATGATTCTTTACTCTCCACCTAACCTTTGGACACATAGTATTTCAACCCACGTGAGTGTCATTGGCTATGGTCACACCATACGGTCTGGTGTACACCTTTTTCAATCCCAATTGTCTGATGATTTTACAATCAATAAAACTAGCATGACTCTCTATGTCAAACAATATATTGACTCGGTGCAGCCTTTTGTACCCATACAGTGTAATGGTGTTAGCTCTACCAAGACTTCCCACCACTTTCAACTCAATGTATTCAGGCTCTTCTAGTTGCTGTAGTTTATCACATCCTTCTTCAGCAACCCATACATCTCATTCCCCTTCCACTTCACAATCTACACCAGAAATATAATGAACCTATTTGTATTTACGAACATGCCCTGGACCGAATGTTTCCCCACACTTAAAGAAAATATAATTTTCCCATCCATATTGTTGTTCTTGTGGTGAAATTTTTCTAAAACCTTCTGAAACATTCTTTTTATCTCCCATACCATGCTTCTAGTGATTCTTACTACCCTCAGTTTTCTGGACCATAGGAGTAAAATTCCTAGCATTAGAGTTCCTTGTCTTCTTTCGTAAGGATTCCAGATTTATTTAACTCTTGAAGTACAACTATCTTGACTGTTTCATGCGGTGTAGGATGTTTACAAAGTTTCACCATTGGTTTTATTTCCTCTCTCGAAACACTAATGAAACTTAACACAAAATATGCTTAAGGTAAGTATGTATTCTTACTTATTACCACAGTTTTAAGCTCTTTAAATGTTTCCTGATAACTCCTCAGTGAACCTCTTTGAAACAACTTATTAAACTCCTCTATTTCATCCCTTCCCCCATACTCAGAAAATCTTCTCAACACAGCCTCTTGAAACCACACTTCCGCTTTCCCTTCTAAGTACAGTTCTATGGCCTCTACTCTTTCTAGATCTTTAATTTCTAAGCCAATCCTTAGGTTTAACTCCAGCAAAACAAGTCAGTTCTAATTTAGGCTGTAAATTTCCTAATGTTTTATCAATTATGTTCCTCAAACCATCACCTCGGTGTTCATTCATTCATCCTACTCTAGGCATAGACATGATAGGGTAAACAATCTTAAATTTCTCATGAGAAGAAATATATGATACCTTAATTTGCGTTTTCAGAGTATGAGACTTTGCAACCGTATATCTGATACTTCTGCTCGCTTCGATTCGGGTCTCCTAGTTCTTGGATACGTTTTGTAACCCCTAAACCAACAAATGTATTTGCTGATGTTTTTGGACTGTTGTTTCACCAATTCAGAACAATGCAGCTCAAACTCCGACTTCATCTCCTCCAATGAGCTTTCCATTCAAGTCTTGAGTTTGGTGTTCTGCTCCTTCATCTCTGGAAACATAGTCGTCATCTTGAGCTCCAAATTCTTGATATTGTTTTCCACCGTCCTGACTCTAGTTTAGTACGCTATGATTTTTGCCCGAGAATTGTCGAGCTCTGATACCCCTTGTAACGAAAAACAAAGATGCAAAGTACAGAATTGTAATTGAACAACCAATTAACTGAGAAACTACAGAATCAGATGAGAAAAGAACAGATGAAGTACAGATGAGAAAGATGGCATGCAATTTGATCAGTTTTCATCAAAATAACCAATACCCCCGATCTGTACAATCCTTGAGCTATATAGTTACAGAATTCAGTTAGCCAAACTAACTAACCGCTCCATCATTGCACTTCCTTCAATTAACTTCCCAGCTCCATATTCTTCAGCAAGCCAATTTCCTATTTCATTCCTCTCTCCCGCCATCAATTTACCTTTTCGGCCATGGTTTTATAACAACGGATTATCCATTTAATGACCCAACCCATTATAATTCATTAATAAATTGGTTGATTTGATATTGACCCATTAAATAATGAATTAATTAGGTTTGGATAATGGATTTATTCATTTCACCCATTTTACGGGCCTAGGACAAATAGAACATTGGGCTATAGGATACCATGTGCGTCCACAAAGTCCAACACTTCTCCCCTATCATTATCATTCCACTCCAAGAAACATAACGTGCTGTGAGTATATGTTCCATTAATCCAACAAGTCAAAGTGTGAGTCTGCGAGGCACGTCGCTCTGGACCTCTGGTGCAACATTGTTTTGAGCATGCTGACGGTTGTAATTGTACAACGTGATCAAACCTTGGGTCCGTGACTATGAGGATTAATAGGTTGAATATAGTAGTCTAAACTTTTTTGGTTTTTTTTGCCACGAATGTCAAACTATTTCACTCAACACTCTCGAAACCTTCATCTACAAACTTTTTTCTCTCGAAAAAGCAAATTCAAAGCAGCCGTCTGAGGGGCTGCCGCTGCCACCACCAGATTCGGTGGTCCGGCGGCCGCTCCCCCGTCTAGTTCTAGTTTTCATTTCCCTTTTTAGTAGTTGTAGTAATGAACATAAGTTGATCGGCGTAGAGGCAATCAAACGGAGGAATCGGAGATATGAAGGACCGAAGAAGAAATCGTCGTTGGATTTCCCGGAGAAGATTTCAGGCCGATGGTGACAAAAAGGCAGCACAGTCTCTGCCTGATGAAGAAGAAGCTCAGCCAACACGGAATGGGCTCAACTTGTTCAACGGAAATCATAAGGGGGCAACAAAAGGCCGCCTGTGGCGGAGCAAGATCGCCGAAAAATCCGACTTTGACTGGAAAAGGCCGCCGAAGGTAGTGTGGCACACTCAGATCCGTCCGAATAGGGTAGGGTTGGGTCAAGTTGGTTCGTGTCAGATTGGGTAAAATTGGGTCGAGTCGGATCTGGTCTAGTTGGGCCGGGTCAGATTGGTTTGAGTTGGGCTGTTATATCTCCAGTTTTCCACATCTTGTGTGTCTTCACCCTGAATTTTGTTTAGTAGTAGTGTAGTTAGCCACTAAGGCAATCCGGGTGTTTTGTTCGACTAACCAGGTGCAAGTCGGAGAAGTTCTCCTCCAAATAATGGACGGTCTTTCAGTCTCTATATTCCAAGTTACCGTGGAGCAAGTTCCGATACACCAGGTCGGTGTGGAGCTCAAGTGGGGAGGCTCACCGCACTCACTCTCAGTGAGCCAACCATTTGGGATTTTATCCTACCTTGTAATAGTTATGCTTTTCTCATTTTAGTTATGTTCTTCTAGTGTTTATTAGTTCATCACGTGTAATAGTATAGACTAGCGTAATAGTAGTTTATTAGCTATAAGTAGATAGATGAACACTGGTGATTGTGTATACAATCAACAACAAATGTAACCATTTCTATATATTAATGAGAAGGAGTCCGACTATTTGTTTAAAAAAAACACTCAATACTCAGCACTCAACACTCAAGTATTTGCTATGATAGTTTCGAAAATAAATAAATAAAATATTTGCGTATGATACTTCCTCAATCCGTCCCAAATATTGCACACTTTCTATTTTAAACAATTATCTATTCAATTTTGACCATATTTTAAAATAAATATATGAAAAATAATGTTATCGTTCGTAATATTGTTGGATTTTTCGTAACAAATAATTTTTAAGTATCAATTTTTTATTTGTTGTTATTGTAAGTAATTAAACATGTTAATGGTCAAACTAGTTTCTTGAATACCGTAAAATATATTTCTTACAGTTTGATTTGGGACGGGAGCATATATTTTTCTGATAACCATGATATTTTATAGTGCAGTTGAAATATTGTTGTGGTGCAGTAGTTTTACAGCAACAATTTATAACTCGGATGGTGGAATTTTTTTAGTTGGCATTTTTCTATACTGCTACAAATTAGAGTTATCGTAACATTTTTTTTGCAATACTTATTTAAAATATTACATTATTTTATAGAGTTTTACTTAATTTTAAATAGTGTTACATAACTATTGAAAAGTGTTACCTAAAATTTAAAAAGTGTTACATTATATCTAATGTGACATCGCCTAAAGTAATACTTGAGTATTACAATAGGTTCAAAGTGTTGCAATAGCACCTAAAGTAACACTTTTACAGGTATTACCTTAGGCGATGTTACATTAGACCTAACGTAAAACTTTTTAAAATTTAGATTACACTTTTCAATATTTATGTAACATTTTTTAAAAGTTTAGGTAACACTTTATAAACTATTGTAACATTTTAAATAAGTGTTGAAAGGAAAGTGTTACATTAGCCTTAGTTTGTAGTAGTGAGCAGAGGCGGAGGCAGTGTACTAACGCGGGTGGCAAAAAAAAAACTACAGCTTAAGTTTTGAAAATATTTAAAGTTTTGCCCCACTACTTTTTTTCAGAAAATTACATAAAACACCTACAAAAATTGTAACTGAAAATTACTTACTCATATGGCATGTTTTAATCCTAGAAATCAGTTTTCATCTTTTGACATATCAAAGTTGGTCCAACTTGCTGGGTTTTATCCTAATGAATTTTCAAGTGATGATTTGATTTTTTTGGAACATTCTCTGGAAACCTTTGTTGATGATATGAGACATGATGAACAAGTTTGGTATGTGAAGAATCTCAATGAGCTTTCTGTTACACTTGTTAAGACGGAAAAACATGAAACTCATTTTAGAGTGTCTTTGCTCTTGAAGCTAGTTTTACTTCTTCCAGTGGCAACGGCAAGTGTGGAAAGAATTTTTTCCGGAATGACTTATATCAAGAACAAATTGCGTAATAGCATGAGAGATGATTTATTGAATGATAACTTGGTTACTTATTTAGAGAGAGATTTGTTCATGGAAGTAACCATTGATGAGATTGTAAAGCGTTTTGACGCAATGAAACCTAGGTGTTGACCTCCCTTGTAATATTAGTGTTTGAAGTACTTTAATGATTTGTATTTGAATTAATGACATTTACTTTGGATATATCGTTTTTGGTTTATTTATTCTTTTTTTAAAATATAATTATTTATCTAGTGTATGCAATTAAATAAAAAAAATTAGGTATAAATCGTCCCCTCACTCTGATAATCCTGGCTACGCCACTGGTAGTGAGCTATATCGATAATGTATCCTAGAAGTTTTGCATGTTTCCTATTTGTTTACGAATTTCTATTTTTTTAATTTAGCTCGTATGGTTTTGACTAATTAGCAATGTGTAAATGGTTCCTAATGTACTTCTTCGTGTGTGCCTATTCTTGGGATTCTCTAGCTATTGTATTGGTGTCACACTGGTATACTTCTTCGTTCTATATCTCTTGCCCATTTCTGGAGTTCTCCGACTACTGTACTGGTGTAACACTGGTAAGAGCATTTTATGCCTTGTGTTTGAAATGGTACTGATTGTGTGTGGCTAGGTTAGGTGGTTCGGAGATCTTTCTCAATTATAATAGACGATGGATTACCCTAGTTGCTCCGGTTGGTTTTAATCCCGTGCTAACTTTGTTCCTATGAACTCATATATATTGTCCCCAGAGTTTTTCTAATTATTGTGTATGTTTCTTTACATAGCTCCTGTTGTGTTTTTTCCTGTGGTTTGAGGCTATCACGAATTAGGGTATAGGTTGACGGTGGGGGTATGAGAAGTGATTTGTGTGCGTGGGGCGGAGAGTGGGTCGAGATGTTGCTTGTGTCGTGAGACTGGTGATACTAGCACATTTAGCACATTTGTTAGTATATTTTGGTTGGTTGATTGCATGGTTTAGTTGAATTTACATTACAAGAGATTTAGATAGCCATTGTTGGTTTTCTCGTGTAAGTCCTTAATTTCATAGACTTATTTAGACATAATGGATGTTATGTCCTTACGAGCGTTTAGTTCCTGTTTTGTGAAATTATTTATAGATTGCTCATAAACACTTCGGCATAGATTGTAGTAGGCTATTCGCAAGGATAGTAGTAGATAGTAGAAAGACATTCGCAAGGATGATAGTAGACAGAAGGCCACTAGTCAAAACGTGGTAGTAACTGGAATCGCGCCAAGAGGAGAAAGGAGTGGAAGATCGAACAACCTGAAGACTAGCACGGGGGGATATTGCACGGGTTGTGCCAGCCAATTGGATGGTGCCAAGTAAAGGCACGGGCCGCAGGTGACTGCACACCCTGTACAGTGCAAACAACTCGTGCTGCTATTTATGCAGCATGGGCCGTGCCATACTACATGGCCCGTGCCTCTGGAAGATGAAGATCCTAAGACCAGTTTTCGGAACCTTTAGAGGAAAGCATAGATAAGTAAATTGATTGTGCTAAGTTTCAAACCACCTATTTCCTCTAAGGTTGATTCCTCATTTACTACATGTCATCTTAGAAGATTATTACACCCACCTCTCCATTTTTGGTTGTCTATGGTGATGGGGTACAAACCCGCACCATATGGATAACATTAGGTTCGTGCCAACGACCTTAAATATATGGAACTTCTAGGTAGGCAACCCGAGTTTTGAAAAATTATTTCAGCTAGTTTTTTTTGGAAAAAAAATCTCTACACTTTTATCCTCCCATTCTTACCTGATGTGCCCCTATTTCATGCGTTAACCAATGTCATTGACATGTTTGCTACCAAGTTTTGTTAGGTTAATTTCTATTTTTAGTTAGGTTTACATTACAAAGGGTTTGGATGACCGTTGTTGGTTTTCTTATCTAAATCCCATGTTTTATAGATTTAATTAGATCTAATGGACACTTTATCCTCACGAGCACCTCACTTTTATATTGTGATCTTATTAGAAGGTTTTTCTTGAGGATTTTGGCATTATATTGTAAAAGGCTATCGACGAGGGATGTAGAAGATATTTTAAGGCCATTCACAAGAATGGTATAAAATATTTGAAGTCCATTCGCATGAATTGTAGTACACAGTGGGCCATACACCAAAAGCGTGGTAGTAGATGGAATTGAGCTAGAGAAAGGCAGAATCAGAGTTCAACAATGTCAAAAATAGAATGTGGTACAAACCAACCGACTGGTCAGCACCAATTGGCAATAGCCGGCAAGAACTACGCTAGCTAGTATGATGCTTCCCCGCTAGCACAACCCGTATCAGAGGCAACCGGCATGGAATGTGCCTTACAACATAGACTTTGACACACTCTCCTGGCATGGACCATTTGGCACTAGCTGGACTGTCACCAAAATCATTCGTGAGGCTAAGTATGGACATGGACTGTTCCCGTTGGCATGACATGTGTCATTTCAACTCCAAAAAAGCAAAAACTAGCACAGAAGGTGCAAATAATGGCTTTGCCCATGCCGTTTAACTGACCTTGAAATGTTTCAAGCGTACGACCCACACCAAACAATATGGGGCACATGATTCAAAAGTTAAAATGGAGCACCAGTCGATGGCCCGTGTCAGCACAAGGCTACATGGTCCGTACCAGTCCGGCTAGCCTGTGTCAGCACGAGGCTACATGGCCAATGATAGGGCATGCTGCCCATGTTAGCACGAGGCCACCGGGTTGGCACAACCCCTTATCATTTGTGGCTGGTGGGGTTTTTTGGGTCTAGTTATGGTCTTATTCAAGGACCTATTCCCTACTACTAGTATAAATCAACCTATGTCTACCAGGGTTTAAGTTTATACTTATTTTAGACTCTTTAGAGTATGGTAGAGAAAGAAAGGATCTCTTATCTCTAAAAAAAATTCTCTTATTCTCTTTATTTTTCTTTTCCCCAAAAGAAATTAATCCAATGAAATGTTTGAGTTTAATGCTTATGGAGTAGTTAATTAAGTTGGGGTTTGTATTTGTATTTGTTTTGTGAGATTCTTTAGATCAACTATTTCTATGTGTTTATGATTCTTATGTTGGCTTGTTCTTCATGTTCTTATAAATTGCATGATTGTCACACTAAATTGGCACACACCGTAGTCTACTTTCATGTTAGCACACTTATTGATATCCCCCGGGGAAGGAAATCTAGATATGCTTGGGGTAACTATATTATGGGACTGTATGGATGTGTGAATGTGGGTTTCTGAATCAATGTTACGATCGATCATACAGTAGTCTTATCCGGTAAATTGGCCCAAAGGGTTACAGAAAGAGATTGCGTTAGTAGCAATCTAGGGTTAGCAATCCTAGAGCCATCGATAAGGTGCTTCACCTCTTTTGCCTTTGTAGGCCTAGGGATAAGCATTTGTGGTGAAGTGCTCCAGACGTAATGTACGGGGTGGAAGATAACATGTGCACCCTACATGAAAGGTATGGGGTAGTGTTCACTATTGACCACAACATGTGTCAGAAACACTAGAATAAGCTTGTACATATTGTGTGTGATGGAATCCAAAATTGAAATGCAATAATGATCATGTTATGCAAATACTTTTCAAGCGCTAGTTTATATAGTTTTATTTTCTTGTGATTTCACATATTCCTAGTTATTATTAAACCTCCGCCCAATCTTGTTTTAGCAATACTAGTTATTCCTAGAAAGGTGTCGGATTGATGACCCAATCGTGGTTGTGTGTAGTTAACCTTTAGATTCCTAATATCGATGTGGATGACTCTGGTCTTGCAACAATCTATACCATAAGTAGTATAGTAGTATGAACACGAGCAACAATATAAATTTCTATCTTTGATTTTTAATAGTTCTCCTCTCGAATTTAATGACTCCGGTAGGGGGCAGGTTATTACCCCTAACCATTAGACACCACTACACTCCACCACCTAAAACACCACAAAATACACAACCTAGGACTACACACTAGTTTTTTTCTTTGTGTGGATGTTGATTAATATTTTTTTTAGTGTGGATTTTTAGTGGTATGATTTGAATTTCATGTTGGGGTATATTTGGGGATATTGAGGTGGGAACAATGCATTGAGAAATTACGATTGCCTATAATTTTGTTTACCTCCATCTCTTTTCATGTCATGTTTCATATTTGAGGAAAATATGTGTTGTAAGTGTGGGGGAGGATAAGGTGTCCCATTGCATTGTCTTGAATATGTTTATTGTATTTTCATATTTTTAGCTTTTGGTTTTGGAACACTATTACACTTGGTGTGCATGTTTGTTTTGTAGAAATCATATGGTTTTTGGAGGAAGGTGAACAAAAATGGTTAGGAGGAGTCAAACTTATGGACCATATAGCCACATATGGTTTGTGATGCTCAAAATGGTCGAAAGGGAGGAGAACCAAACCCCCAAATTTCACAAGGCGTGTAGACATGCACAACCCGTGAAGCTCACTCACCCTCCTACATCCAAATCACCATTTCTTCTTTAACACCCTTAAAATATAACCCAAACCCATTTTCCCTCAAAAACCTTGAAACACGTAACTTGAAACCCGAGAGGTAATGGGAGGTTGTCGTTGTACCTCTCAAAGATGTAATTTATAGCCGTAAATGCGTGCTAACAACAACTAAGTAGCTAGTGGCAAGTTGGGGTCGTCCACTGAGACAGGGGTTATTTTCAAGTGCTCGCTCATAAAATAGAGAATACTACGCTATATATAGATACACATATATATAAGCACATGAACAGGGGGGTTTTTGGGTTTGGTTTTCTAAGTTAACAAATCAAGGACAAGTTAACTATTAAAGCATACAAGAACTAAAACGAGATTA
>JAULKK010074554.1:0-18179 GCA_032355705.1 Rubia peregrina
TTCTTTTCCATAAGTTCACAAATTGCCAACCAATTAATCCATGAGATACACGTGTCATTATAATATTTCCATAACTCAATTCCACGTGACTTTACAGATAGCTTATTTATTGATATCCTGTTGCTCAAATATGATTTCTAAGCACTTAATTAGTTGACAGGGTGGTTTTGGCATATTTTATAATTCAATTTCCTCTAAAGTAAGAGTTTCTTTCATAAATTAGGATTGGGATACACAAAACTATGGTGGCAAATGCACTTGAAAATAACCACTTGATATTTACAGCAGTTTGAACTTCAACGGAACCAATTAACCTCGTAGTCTCCAACTGCACATATTTTCGGAAGCAATGATGTAATCTAGTATTAGTCGAATATTTATGCCATGCCCTTGATCTTACCATGAGACGGTCCTTTACATAAAAGTGTGATTCTAGGTTTGAGGTTATAGAAGAATAAGAAGGGTAATGGAGCATTGTTAATCTAACCTGGTAAGAAGAAGATATAGCTGGTAAGAAGAAGATATAGCATTGTTAAACTAATCACTCATTTATACTAATACACTCTGGTAAGAAGAAGATATAGCTGCAAGTAACAAAAGTAAAAGAAAAGAGATGAAAGAAGTAAATGCTGAATTAATATTACAACTGCTGGAACTATTGGCCAAAAAATGAGAGACAACATTCACGGCTGCACCATAATAAATTGACATCTTGGGGGAGTAGGTAATGGAGAACGTGAACCATGGAAAGATATGACGAACTTATTAGTTATCATATCATAGGAATATAATCGTATTTGGTCGAAGAAGTGGATGCAGTTTTTCTTCATATTTGAACCTGTTACCGAACAAGAGAGGGGATGCGGGTCGCCATGGCCATTAAGAAAGAAGACGCGATCATCGATACTGTCAACCTGGTTCCAGGATCCATTTGATGGATCAAACTTGAACACATTTATGGATTCAGCATCCCGTAGCACATCCCATGGATTGGTTGATATTTGAATCCAGAATATATCATCTCCAGATCCAACGAGATATTTGAAGCTAACACTCTGTTCTATAGGTGTGTCGATGGGTTTCCTTGCCAGTTTTGTGATTTTGAGTGTATCATCCACAATATCACATGCCACAATATTGTGATTGGACTATACCGTACATCTTCTGGTTGCATATTGTTATATGAGACAGTTGTTGTTCCGGGTCGTACCCTAACTTGACCCACTTGTGCCGACCAGGACGCCAAATTAGGGCACGGGATCTTGTAGGTGAGAAGAAGATGAGAAAACAATGCGGCGTCGTTGGTGGTGCATTCATGATAGCATAATCCGCAAACCTCAACTTTTTCCAGCGAATATTTGGCGACTTGACCTTTTCCAAAGAAGCGACGTTGAGCAAAGTAATTTTGGACCTCCTTCTATCTTCTTGTAACACCAACCACCCATTGCTATTTGTCATAATCCGGGTAAGCGTACCAATCTCTGGTATTTGTGTGGTAGAGTAACTATTCTCTGAGAAATTAGTTAGAAACGAGCATTCTGCACAGCATCTCTCCCAAAAGGGGGCAGCGGCTTGAGAAACCATCAACCACGGATGCAGTTGTGGAGTAGGGAGTTGCGACGAGCATCCATCTTCAGCCATGGTGTTCAAATATGAGTTGTGTATTTTGTACCTATTGAAACGCTCAAAATATATAGTATACATTTTGAGCTTTTCAATTCCTTTTCCTTTACAGACTTGGGTATCGATTCCCGTTCCTCGTTCGAACAGGATTTCAGCTCGATTTCCTTTTCACAATTGGATTTCCTTTTCCCCTTCAGCTCAATTTCCTTTTCAAAACCAGATTTCTAAATCCCCTTCCTCGTTTGAATCGGATTTCAACTCAAATTCCTTGTTAAAATTGGATTTCCAATTCCTTCTCCTTTTCATGGAAACCATCCCCGTCTCTCAATGTATATATATAGCACAGCCATATCCCTTACATGCATAACCAAAACCATCCTCAGACGCGCCACCATGACTGAAGGAACAAATCCAGCAGCGGAATATAGAGATTGGAGCGGGGATATTTCGGTAGATGTTCAAGTGCTAATCATATCCCACCTTAAGTCGGTGCAGGATTTTGAGCGATTCGGAGCTGTTTGCAAACAATGGCGTCTCGCCACGGCCTACTACAAGCATCGAGCTCTTCAACACACACAGTGGCTCGTTGAAAAAAAGCGCACCTCATCTGGTTTTACGCTGCACCTTCCCATGGCGGATTTGCCGTTTAACATCCGCATTGATGTTAATGAGATGATGCGTGGGGCTTCCATTCTTTGTTCTAAAGATGGGTGGCTTCTAATGAATAAAGGAGCCTACAAAGTATTCTTTTTCAGTTTCTTCTCAAAGTCCATAATTAAATTGCCAAATCTGCCTAAAGTCGGCGCCAAATTCAGTGGTTTTACGTTCACTTCCAGTCCAACCTCGAAAGATTGTTTAGTGTTTGGCGTGTCACCACATTCTTATTCAACACGTTTATGTCTTGGTGCTAGTATCTCCATTGGGGACAAGAATTGGACGTGGAAAAGTTTCAAGTGTTCTGGATATTCTTACATCAGTAATCCCTTTTATCGCCGAGGGAAGTTTGGTTGTCTATCGCTGGATTTAGGAAGATTGGCAATTTTCCCCAAGGAACTCAATTCATGTGCATTTTCGAGCCCCAGAAAGTTTCAAATTGATTGGGATATTGAAAAGAGCCATCTATTAGAGGTCGATGGTGAGCTCTTTGCAGTCTGTGTGGCCCCAATGTGGCGGGACTTTTGCGTTTTCAAATGGGATGATTCTAACGAAATTTGGCATAAAGTTAATGATATTGGAGACTACATGTTTTGTGTGAGTGAAAAAGCGTCCTACGCAAAGAAGACCACAGCCCAGCATATGAGGAACAAGCTATATTTTCGCTATTTGGACGGAAAGCATGGAGTGTTTTTTTGTTTGGAAAGTAAAAAATTCCAATCCTTGCATAATTACTTCTCATCCATTTATAACACAGCTACTGTTCCCGGCAGTTGTTGGATGGATCCAACTCAACATAGCACACCTGAATGGATTGTAAAGAGCGCAGATTGTTTTGTGCTGGGTATGGATGATGACGAAGATGATGACGACGACGACACCACGACGGCAGTTATACACGATGAAAAGCACGATGAGGACGAAAATAAAGCGTTGTATCACAATTTTCAGAAGCAAACATATGACTACAACCATGACGATGATGACTACGATGATGATACAGAAGGTGATGATGATGATGATGATGAGGATGAGGATGACGACGATGACACCACAACGATGATACCACAGCGCAGATACACACGACGAAGAACACGCATTGTAATCAAATTTTTAGGAGGAAGACGACATGTTCGACGATGATTATGATGGTGATACATAAGGTGATGATGATAGGGACCATGACAACGATGACCATAATGATGATATTGACGAACATAGATAGAGAATTCAATTTCATGACAGTTTTCATTCTCCCTTTGTTCAACTACTTTGACACTTCAATATATATATATATATATAAAAATAATCTACCTACTCCCTCCGTCCCTCTTTTTGTAACTTATTTCTTCTTTTGTCACTATTAAATGATGATTTTATTATTTTAATATCTTAAATTAAGTTTAAAAATAAAGGCAAAGTTTTGGGAAAGACCGTCTTTCCATAACCTTATGGAAAGACGAGGTTTAATTAGAATAATAAAATGTAAAACATTAAAATTTTATTATACAACATGTAGTAGTTATAAAATTTATAACCCGGTTCATGCAACCCAAAATTTTTATTTTGATTTATTCAAATTTACACTTTAAACCTTGATTTTTCCATGACTTATGGGAAGACCGTCTTTTCAAGAGCCGCACTCAAAAATAAATTATGAAAATTAAATATTCTAAAAATATGTGTTACGATGAATGTAGCAATATCTCATTTGATATTTTGCACATTTATAAATTTATATATATTTTTACAATACAAACAACATCAACTTTATTGATGAATAGTAACGTAAGACACTAAAATAGGGAAGGAAGAGGAGTAAGCGTTTTTACCGTAGTATTTTGAAACTTGAAATGAAGAAAAAGGGCAAACGAGATGAAACCAAAAGGTAAAAGGCACAAAAGAAACCCAATAAATAGTTGTAATAAAAAGGACTATTCCTTCATTCTTTCTGGCTCCCTTTTAACCATCTACCCTCTGTTGTACTATGCCTCTCAATTTAAGGACTACAGCGCCAAAACTTGGACTTCACCTCCCAGTTCTATATTTATAGGAAAAAAATCCCCTTGGACTTCTAATCTCAGAGGCCCATATATTCATATTCCCAAGCCCAACGGCCCAGCAAACAATCGCCAAGTCTCCAAATTTGATAGTAGGCAAAAGAAAGCAAAGTTTTATGCTCAATTGCTCATCAGACATACAGTAGGGTTTCCAACGGGAACAGAGAAAACACCACAGCTCATTCCTTTTTTCCGATTTATTTACTACTAGCTTAAAATGTTGGTTCCTCTAGCGCGATTTCATAGCATTCAGTTCATCACGTACTTCTGACTTAGGGGCGGATGCATGAATTTTATTTTGGTGGGGCATTATTTAATATTAAAAATAGTATATAATACAATTGATGAAAAATAATGTCGTACAACTAATTTAATAAACATGCTCGTGTCGAGTTTTCATATTTTGAAATTTAGCAACAAAATCATCCACGACGACATTCAAAAACAAATCTTTTCCAAGATATGTAATTAAACAATCATTCAAATTGGAAAAAAAATGAAAAATAAAGATGAATATGTGATGGGTCAACAACTAAAATCTTTTCTGAGTTCAGTAGCGGGCGGTGCTCTCGTACTTTGCCTGATCAGTCTTGTACATGTGAGCAATCTCGGGCACGAGAGGTATGCCTTTTTTCTGCATGTTATAACAAGTATGGTTTTTGGTTTCAAAACATAAATCGAAAATCGACTCGGAAACCGAATTACAAATATTAAATAAATTAAATATATGTCATTAAAATATAAAATAACATTGATTTACATTAATAATTTGAAATGAAGAAAAAGAAGGGACCTCTTAATAAAATTTAAGCGAATTTATCCTAATTGTATATCTTAATTTCTAATAGTTCTATTTATTATTTCTTTCAAAACTATTTGATTGAACAATTTGGCAGTTTTATATGCATAGATTGTGATTCATGATGTTCTGATTTTGATGGATGTTTTGATTTTTCTGCTGCTCAAGGTTGGATTCACTCTTAATTTTGCTTTATGTCTTTGCTGATATATCCATTGCTTCTGATCAAGCTTGACGCTGACTACAACAAGGTACAATCGCTTCAGTAGATGTACCTGTTAAGAAGTAAGTTGCTCTTGTCTGGCAATGATCGCTGCAATTCAATGATGTTGTATGATTCATATTTAATAAATAATGCCAAGCAACATTTAGTAGCGGTTGTGTGTTCTTTGAATTGACACACTACTGTGCCTGGTTTCTCAGGTTCAGGCTATTCAGAGAATGGATGATTCTTATTTTGGAGAAGGTCTAACTCTTATTGGCGAAAGGTTTGTGAATGGAAAATATGATTGGTTCAAATTATGAATTCAGCTGAGTATTAGTGTCATTCATGCTCACATGTCCAAAGTTAGATAAGTAATGGATTTGTTATTTTAATCATATTTAATTCTGGTAAAAAGTGGTCCTGATCTACTCAGTAAGCCTATAATCTATTGCTCTTTTTTGCGGGGGCTGATTGAGATAAGATGTATTGAGGTTTCATATATTTTTAGTATGTTTCATTTTAATGCTATTTTTTTATTTGACTATTTCATTTCTGATTTTGTTTATGCACCCCCTTTCAAAATTTGAAAAATTGAATGCTCACAATGCTGATAGAGTAACTTTACTTTTGTAGGTTGTTTAAAGTAACTTAGTTGCAGAATTCTGGTTTCATTTATGACTGACATGAATTAAGCAAGTTTGTGCTTCAACTTTTATTTGTCTATTATTTTTTTCCTTATCTATTGTCTATGTTGTTAAATCTTAGAGGTATCTTGGGCTTCCATCTTAAAACCAATTGGTACTAAGTAGAGGTGACCCAGGAACTTATTTTTAAGTTATTATCATTGTAAGAAACCGATGTGGGATGTATCTTTCAACACGCCCCTCACGTGCCAACGTGGAAATACTCCACGACCCACATCAGGCCAAATTAAAGGGGATCCACGCATCGGCCCAATAAACTCAACTTGGGCCCAGGTCTTAAATAGTTGACTCTGATACCATGTTAAATTTAAAGGTATCTTGGGATTCTATCTTAAAACCAATTGGTACTAAGTGGAGGTGACCCAAGACCTTATATGTAAATCATTATCTTTGTAAGAAATCGATGTGAGATATATCTTTCAACACGCCCCCTCACGTGCCAACGTGGAAGCACTCCACGACCTATATTGGGCTAAATTAAAGGGGATCCACACATCGGCCCAATAACTCAACCCGGGCTCTGATACCATATAAATTTAAAGGTATCTTGGGCTTCCATCTTAAAACCAATTGGTTCTAAGTGGAGGTGACCCAAGACCTTATATATAAGTCATTTAGTTCTTAAGAAACCGATGCGGGATATATATTTCAACATGTGTTTTTATGAATAGCATTTTCAGTTAGGGGAAAGTGAAGTGTCATCACATATATTGTTTAGAGTATTTGAAGTGATTTGTCTACCAAATTTATACTTTTCCTAATTGCTAAATTTCCTTACAGATTTTAATCGTGTCTGTTGTTTTTCGTTTCTTTGCTGAAATTAGAGAGCATGTAGCAGACATGTTGTTGGTAGGTTTCAGATTCATGGTATCATTCATTAACGAATGAGTGGTTAGAATAACAACTATCTGGAAAAATTCACGATTTCCCTTGTTCATGTAGTTGACTTTTTAAAGAATAATATTTTTTTATACAGTAGTCATGCTTACAAAGAGTATATTTCATATTCAATATTGATTTTCTTGTGTTTGCTTTCTAAACACTTAAGCAGTATGAAATTGTTGGTGAGGATGACTAATGATTGTATTCATGCCCTGCTTGTCTCTGTTCTTTGCTTTCGCAAGTCTTGGATGAAACATTCTTTCAAGCGGATTAGTAATCACGTTCATAATGCTGCCCTGCTTGATTTTTCTTGCATGCACAACTAACTATTTGTTGTTTTCAACTTTCGATATTCTATTTCATATCCTGATCTATATCACAGAAATGGCACCAAATTACTATTCCGCAATAGCAGCTTACATTTTTTTGGTATATCCGTGTTGGATTCTCCTACAATTTTAGGTTTGTATATCGGGTCTACCTACCATTTTTATCCCATTGAACTCAGTGCCTATGAGTAGACAAGCATGGCTATTTTAAATATGGTTTTATAGGTGTTCAAGTTAAGGGTTTTAATGGTTCAAACACTTTGGATAAATATGATTCAAATGATGAGTATGATCTATCTGGTAATAAACTATGCTCATTCTTCCTAAATAATGTAATTTATTTCTATATCGGTGACTATGGTTATTTCTTAATGTGTAATTTCAAATTTGTCAGATATGATAATTATAGCTAAATCATCTTGGCTGGAGAAGGTACACAAGACTGTACAGAGTATTCTTCAAGCTGATAACTTGTTCCAAACTCCAGTTGAAAAATCTGGTACGGTCTTGCACGTATTTTCTGTTTCAATGACATAAATTTTCTCTTTTGTATAATGACAGATACTGCATGGGTTTGCAAGAAAGTGAAGAGTCCAATGCAAAATTATCAAAATTAAATTCCAACATATCAAGTTTGTCGCAAAAGCTAAAGCATGAGCTTGATGGGTCTAATAGATGATTTTGTGGTTTAAGACTTTTCTTCTTAGTAGTGCTAAAAAGATGTGCTCCAATTCATTTATTTGCTTCAATATACAAGACTTTTGATTTCTTTTCATCAAGGTGTATCTGCAATCATTATTGATTTCAAAGTATGCTTTGCAGGACCAGAGAAAGAGTTCTATTCATCCTATGATCAAAGTTTCGAGTCCAAGCAAAACAATTTATCTTCTAATTCATGTTAGCAATGCTCAGTTTAGATTGTTGTAATTATGACTGATTCAATTGTACTATATCTTAGCGTGAAGAACTATGTAGAAGCTTTTGCTTGTAGTATAGCTCACTGACACAATCTTGCTTTTGTTGTACATTAATCTTGAGTGTTGATAATTATTCTATATTATTGCATGATTAGCAAGGAAATTAAGGATGACTAGGGAGTCACATGTTGAAGAATGGTCAAGGGTCAGACAAGAATCAAAGACATTTGGTCTGAACCATGCGTAGAGATAGTACTTGCAAACAATTCAATGATACTTATATAGTACAAATATGTTATAATCATTACCTTCAATTTGGTAAAAGAGATCATTTTCATATCTACTTATGAAAGAGATGCAAAAAATATGTTTTGTTCACAACGAGAAGTTCGACTTATACTTCTCAAAAGTTAACACATACGAATTGAGCAGACTGTTACGTGTGAAGGATATTAAGTAATTTGACACAAATTCTGATAGAGCGGGTTGAAGAATCCTAATACTTAATAAATTTGGCAGTAAGTATTTAAATATTTTATATCCGGAGTCTTTGTTAAAAGATGCACGAAATTACAAGGGTCTAATTGCAAATACTAAAATTTCTAACCCCAATCCCTCTTTCTCTCGTGTCTTGCTCCACCGCCGGCCGCCTCCCGCAATCAGAGCTCGAATCGACGGCGCCGCTGCTCTCCATCTTTAATGCTTCGTTTCTGAAGAATCCTCCGGCTCCTTTTTCCTTCGCTTTGTTTCGCGATAATCGACGGCTTCGTTTTGTACGAATCCTCGCCGGAAGTTGCAAGGGTCGCCGCCTTCATCCGCTTGCTGCGCTTGCGTGGAAGGATAAATCCGATCCCCGCCTGTCTCATCAGTCGATCATCACGTGGAGGAACTGGATTTCTTTAGCTTGGGGATTGTTGTTGTTCTAGTTGGGTTTGTTGACGTCATTTCGCTGGTAGCATTGGTAGGCTCGATGACCGGTTCTGCCGCAGACGTAGTAGGCTGCTTTGGATTTCTTTAGAGTTGAACCACCACTTTTCTTGAAGGTGAAAGTCTTTTTAATTGAGTTTTTCACCTTCTTGAAGAGGGTCCCTTATCTTTGAGGCGATTGGCTTCCTCAATTTTCATGTGGCTGACTAGCTCCTCTAGAGTTATATATCTTTTATTGGGCTTGAGGTGGATGCGATAATCAGACCAAGAATCAGGAAGCTTCTCGATGAGTACGTTAGCTTGAAGGATGTGGCACATGTTCATGCCTTCTGCGAGAACTTCTGTAGTCAGATTCTCGTACTCATTGACCTAGTCCATTAGGGGTTTGTTGTCCACCATTTGGAACTTGAGCCAGTTCCTAACCACATATTTTTTCTTCCCAGCATCACCGACACCATATTTCTTCTCCAACGTCTCTCATATTGACTTAGCATATTTGTTTGTGATAAACAAGTCAAATATGGTATTCGTCATGTTGTTGAGAAGATGATCCCTAGCGATTTTGTTATCTCTGTCATACTTGACAATCGGCTCGTAAACTTCAGGGGTTGATTCTTTAGTGGGAGGATCAGTAAATAAAACGCAATCAACTTCCAGTTGTTTAAGAAATACCAGAGCTCTTTGGGACCAACGTTTATAGTTAATACCATCCTACCCATATATGTAACTAGGCATAATAGCAGCATATAAAAAAGTTGATATTTAAAAACTCAATGATACGATGAATCTAACGATATCTCATACGATAATATTATTGTACATATATCTACTTAAATATAATTTTAATCACCCTACCCCTTTTCAACCATCACCTGCCATCACTATTACTCTCTAACCCTCCAAACCTTCGGTGCATATCCGCCAAATACGAGGATAACGATCCTAGATAACAACTTCGGATTCTCTGACACTAGCGAGCAACTTCAATAGCGACTATATTGGCGATGAGGTGGTGTGTGATCGTTCGTGATGAGACGACGAGTTCTCTCACTAAGGACAACGCCTCCATCTCTCGCAATAGAGTCTTGAATGGTTCTCTCACGATCGGTCATTCTCTATTGAAACTTGAAAAATTAAGTGATGGAATGAATTTGAAAAAAATCTTGTAAAAAAATACATGATTCATTTGAAAATAAAATCAGATAAAGTGTACTTAAGTGAAACTAAAGCCACGTGTTGGAGGTGGGGTACCACCACACACACGTATATAAAGCGTGGGCGCACCTAAACATTACCACTTCTTTCTACTCCCGGAGAAACTGCTTCAAGGTCCGTAACTAACCCTTCCCAATCCCAAACCCTAGTTTCATCTCCCAATTCCCCTCCGATCTTCTCATAGTATGAACAAATTCACGCTCTTCATTTCTCTCTGTATACGCACGCGCTTGATTGGCATATATACGTGTTTTTTTAATTTACTTTTTTAAAAGAATGAACGTGATGAAATTCTTGGGATATGATCGGGGACTGGAAATACTCTGTGAATTTTGTGTTTTCCCTCTCCTAGTACGTGGCTGTGGTGTGTTATGGCTTCATTGACGGCGGTGGCTACAATGCATATGAATAATATGATGATATTGATACTATTTTGATTTTTGAATGATTGATTTACTGATGCATGAATACGTTTCAATTTAATCAGTTCTTGTAAGAATTACTGTTAAAGGTGAAATTTTTTCGAAGTTGATTAGATAGTGTGCTGTACTTTCAGTTGTAGTTGGATTTTGTTTTGTGATTGTTCTACGAGGTTGAGTTGTGCTATTGTATTGCTGAAGTTTTAATGGTGTGGCCTTTTATGTTTTAGTTGCAAAGGATTTTAAAGCTTTAAAGGCTCGGAACGGAATGGCTTCCAAGAGGATCCAGAAAGAGCTCAAGGATTTGCAGAATGACCCTCCTGTGTCTTGCAGTGCTGGTAATGAACTAACTTCCCAGTCTTTGCTTGTAAAAATAGGATTGTGAAGGGTGTAGATTGTGAGTTAGGATATCCTCACGCGACAACTTACCTGCAGAGAGCGGGTTTTGTATATTGGATAACAATTCCTCATTTGTTATGACAGAATGATCTGACAGTTAGTAATAGGTTGGTACCGTATTATTGCCAGAGCAACTGCAAGAACATACTATCATTAGAGCTTATTATCTCTGTCTTCATCATATTTCCTCTACTTGTCTTCAACTCTTTATTCTTCCGTTTCTTTGTTTTGCTGTTTGTTGTGAATGCATATCAATTTGTTGAGATGGTTATATTGATGTGTGGGCTCTTCAAGATAGCTAGGTAGGTCGGTTGAGGTGGAGTTTTTCAATATAAAACAAACAAAGATGAACTTGATTTAATATTAAAGTTGATTTGAATGTGTGTTTGGTAGAAATGTACGACTCTCTATCTCTTTTCTTCTTCTTCTTTTTTCGAGTCTTTGTCTGAGTACTGTCAAGTCCACCCTAAATAACCTTGTAGCTCTGTCTTTGTCCTACTCTGTATTCTAGTTTATTGGTTTCATCACTTGTGTGGGTTGTAAGTTCCCGACAACTTGCCTGCAGAGAGCAAGGTCTATATATATAAGATAACGATATAAGATAACAATGCTTCAGTTATGGAAGCATCGATATAGAAGCTAATCACTGCATCGGAGCAGTATGGAAAAAATCACGCTGAACCTGGATGCGTGTCTGATTGAAATTCATAATCTTTTGGTCTTCATGTCCACCCTAAATTATGCTTATCTTCAAGATCATCGATCTAATCACATTTTGTGCTGAAAAGGCTGTTCCACCATTTTTGCAGGACCAGTTGGTGAAGACATGTTTATCTGGCAGGCTACCATAATGGGTCCAACAGATAGCCCTTTTACTGGCGGCGTGTTTGTTGTGTCCATTAATTTCCCACCAGATTACCCTTTTAAGCCGCCTAAGGTAAAAACAATGAAAGCGCATAATGCTCGACCTTCCATCTCTGTAAACTTACTTCCACCATCATGGTCACAAGTTTTGCGATCGGCTTTGTTTCAGGTTTCCTTCAAGACTAAAGTTTTCCACCCGAACATTAACAGCAACGGTAGCATTTGTCTCGACATCCTCAAGGAGCAGTGGAGTCCTGCGCTAACAATTTCAAAGGTAATGATTCCCATTGGTAGTGGGATTACGTAATCATGCATGTAAGCTAGGTTTGATTGACATCTCTTATGTGACTCCAGGTGCTACTCTCCATATGCTCCTTGCTTACGGACCCAAATCCCGACGACCCTCTCGTGCTCGAGATTGCTCACATGTACAAGACTGATCGGACAAAGTACGAGACCACCGCCCGCTCCTGGACTCAGAAGTACGCGATGAACTGAATGCTCTGAAATCGCGCTAGAGGAACCGAAATTTTATACTAGTAGTAAATAAATCGGAAAAACGAATGAACTATGGTGTTTTCTCTGTTCCCGTCGGAAAATCTATGTTTGATGAGCATAAAACTTTGCTTTCTTTTGTCTATTCCCTCTCTCCCAGCCCAAATTATCACGGCATTATTCTCTATCAAAGTTTGATAGCATATTTGAATAGGTATATAAGAAATAATATTAACGTATGTGGTATTGTTGAATTTGTTGTTACAAGTAATTTTTAAAAAACAATTTTTTATTTGACTTTATTATATGTGGTTAAACATATTAACGTCAACCACGTGTCTCAAACAGTGTACAATGATTGAAGGGTAATTTGAGGGAGTATCAAATTTGAAGAATAAGCTATTGTTTGTTGGGCCTTTGGGCTTGGGAGTATGAATATATGGGCCTATGAGACTAGGAATCCAAGGTGATTTTTACCCTACAAATACGGCTTGAAACTTTTCCACGTCCAATTCATGATATAAACTTGTTGAACATGAATGAGGACACACGCCCAACAATAAATTTGGATTGGAAGTGAAGGTAAAACCACTAAATTTGAACTCTGACAACACAATATGAGTTCCGAAATTACTTTGCTCAACATCGCTTCTTTGGAAAATGTCAAGTTGCCAAATATTTGCTGGAAAGTATTAAGGTTTACAAATTGTTTTATGACTAGTAAGGTAAGACCGCGTCTAGCGTACGGAGTATTAATATTTAATTATATTCTATCAATCATTGTACAATACAAACTATCAGTTTATGTATTTTTAAAATAAAAGATAAATATAAATATATTATAATTAATTTTTAAAAATTAATTATAATATTTATCATAATATTAGGGATACTATGTTGAAGATGTCCTAACGTTCCGTATAATTTATCATACTCCGTAGTATTCTTTGATGATTAATGAAAATGGAATGATTATATAAAATTGAGAATGAAGTAATTATCTTTAATAATTATGAAGAATTGTAATAATATAATGCTTCTAAAATATTAATGGACTGAGTTTTTGAAATAGTGTGAATAAATATGTAATTACAAAGAATCGACAAAAGGTGGGAAGTTGCTAAAAATTAAAAAAAAATGAATAAGGGCAACGACATAGGCAATACAGTCACAGTATGCAACAATATTGATGCTCCTAAAATACTTTCAGTTGCATTTCGCTACCAGCTCCTAGATTGGGAACTTGGTAACTGTGAGTTAACATACATGTAGGTCTTGCCAGCCTCTTGAAAGTCAGTAAACCATTTCTCAATGATCTCTCAAATGTGCACTGTGCACCCATTCGGGCAGAGCACGACAACGGCGCACAACGGTTGCTCCTCCACAGGCGCATAACAAATCTGGCGTGAGAGGGAAGAGAGAGAGAGAGAGAGAGAGAGAGAGAGAATGAGGGCGCCGAAGTTAGGGATGTTGGTTTAGGGTGGCAGTGAGAGGGAACATCGGCGAAGAAAAAAATGTATATTATGGTAGGTTTCCGACGGCAAAGGTTTCTTGAGAGTTAGAGTTTAGGGTTGCAAAGAAGAAACAAATAAGGGGGTGGGGGGTATAATGTGTATTACATTTTTAGCTTTGATCTAATGGGTATTTTGATCATTTAACCTTTTGGTCAATGCCTGAATTCTTTGGGTCAATACCGGAATTAGGAAGTTTGGCTATATCGACACAATTTGACTAATAGTTAGGGTTAGATTGACACAATTGGTAATACGTTATGGTTAGATTGACACAATTTGACTACCTCCCCGCATAAAACCCTAGCTAAGCCTCCCAGAACCAGTTTTCCACCTAAAACCCTAGCTCTGCCTTAAACCCCACAACCTAGCTCGCACCAACACCACCATCACACAGATTGTTGGCGACTCAGAGGCGTTGGACCTTTCCCAGCTCGAAGTCGTAACTCGACGACTTGGTGGGAGAAGACGAACATGGTGTGCTAACCAGAAGAGCGTTGCGGCGAGGGCGTGGGTTGGAGAGAGGGGTGAGAGAGATGGGGTGAGGACGCGAAGGAGAGTGAGGGCGAGAAAGATAAATATGAGGGTTATTGTTGTCATTTCCCTTTTTGAATTTTTAACTCAGTGGTATAGTGGTCATTTCGCCAATTCTGGTCAATTTGCCATTGGCATTTTGGTGAACGAAATACAGGGTTAGATTTGCACTTTTAGATTTTATAAGGTCATATCCACATTTCGAACAAAACATGGGGATAAAAAGACATTTTTTCCTAAAAATTACAATCAAATGTATCCTTATTTTTCTACCTATAATTGTACCTTAATTTGACAATTGTTAAAAATTCATTTTAAAAAGTAGAGTGGATGGGATTTTATGAATGTAGATAGTAAAAAGTAGAGTTGATGAGATTGAAGGAATTTTGTCGAGTGTATCATTTAAAAAACATTCCGATTAGATAAGTGTGCCACAAATAGATAAACAGAGGAATTACTCTTTTTCATCACTTATGCAATTCTTGTTTTGAACTTTCTTATTCAAACTTGAATTGAGACACAGTAGTGCAGCTTAATTATGGCCTTACTGCACAACACATGAACACAACAACCAGGTATTGGAATTCAATGCATTCTGGTTGTCAGCCTTATGAGCATTTAATGTATTGGGACACTAACTTACCAAAGTGTCCTACGAAAGGGCACCTGTTAGTCTTACATCATTCAATGAGTTTTCTAATATTGTTTTCAGCCCAATTGGATTGGGTCAAACGGATTTTGGCCCCTTGTTGAAAAAAGTCCCAGCGCCACCATTTGTTTGATTTCAGCCCAGTGTGTTGAGGAATGTGTAGCCCATATGAAATTCTTTTGAAACGAACATTCTGGTTCTTTCAGAATAGGACTACTAAATAAAATAATTTCATTTGATGCAGTGGGCTAATATTTGGCATGTTTATCGTTCTATTAACATAAAAATAATAAAAATAAAAATATTAAACAAATTTCATGCATTACACAAATGTAATGTACATAGATACGTGTGATGCACGTGAACATGAATCTGTGTTTTAGGATAGTGTAAATTTATAAATTTAAAAAAAAAGAATGGCTCCCAATCCCAACTTTAAAAGAGTGTAATAGAATAATTTTAGTTAATTTTCTACCAGTGACACACTATGAAAATTAAAAATTCCAATTTCAAATCAATTGTCGTCATTCAAAGCCATGAAGAATTTAAGATCTAGCGGCACTAAAGAAAGAAGCTCACTTCACCAAGTAAGTGTTGCACTGAAAATCACTTTGCGAATTAAATGCAAATAAGATTTTACCAATTAAAATGTGTGCACCAATCAATTAAACCTACTAAAGTGTAATATTCAGAGGCACACATATAACCGAAATTAATAATAAATAACTACACAAGAACAAGAAATGGTTAACACGAACATAATTATTTTCCCCAATAATTCTTTTGAATATTTAAAACAATATTTTACACCATTACACTGGGGGGAAAGAACGTGGCCGAATAGGAATAATTGTTTAAGGTAATTTATACGGTAAAAGATGGCATCCCAGATATATTACTTATCTAAAATAATGGATAGCTATCTCCATTATATAATAGGAATTGAATTAATTTTAATTAATTAATTAGTATTACCTCATTTATTTCATCAAAATACGGTAAAGAAACTATCCCCGGTACCATATAGAAATTGATTCATCGTTTAAAACTAGAGCTCTAAGTGCTTAATTATTTTAAAAGTAGGAAAAAGTGCAAAATGATCCTATAAAATTGAGAAAGTGCATGATTGATCTTGTAAATTCTGAAAGTGTAGAAGTAGCACTAAGTTTTTATAAATAGTGCAATTATACCCAAATTGAACTATTCAAGCATTGACCGAAATAAGTATAACATTGGCCATTGGTGAAAAGATTAAAAAAATATCCCTATTCATAAAATAATAATTAAATGACAAAAATACCATAAGTTCTTCTATTTCCTCTTCAAACCAACCACCATCTCGGACACCGCACCACCAGCGCTCCACCACCCCTAGTTAGATACATCGTCGTCCAAACCCATCTTATTTCTCCAATCGAAACCAAGATCCATTTTTCCAATCTAAACCCAGCGCACCCGGCAAACAAAATCGTAGTACTTATTTAACACTAAAACTCTAAGTACTTAATTATTTTAAAAATATTAAATTTATAAAACTTATCAACAGGTTTGAAATTATAAACTACAAACAATATTAAATGAAAAAAATAGTTTGATCAATTTGACTAGTTCGGATTAACCCGAAAAGCAAGTTTTGAATTCGTTTATTCTATTTCCTTGATATTATGGTTCGATTTCTGATTTTTTTTATAGGTCAACTCGATTAAACCAAATTGAGTATCCAACTAGAGATGTTTACGTCAAACATGCTCATTGATCACTTAAAAAACAATATAAAAGAGGAATGAATGCAGTAAAAATAATAATAAACAAGCAATTTAAAGTCATTGAAGGCTGAAAAAATAAACAATCAATTTAAATTACTGTTCCACCCTAATACGTAGTATTCAATATGCAACAATAGTATTCTTTTACTTTTGATAACACAATGACATTAGATAATGTCCCTACAATATTATCTACCCTAATGTCCCAACGATATTTGCATACTTTCCCCCTCCGAGGCGATTATCCACTCAAAGGGCATTTGGGTACTTTCCCCTCTTGGACATCCCAGCTAATTTTACACATTTAACATCTGGGGTAACATTTGTCACACTGCTGGAATATCTATTTGAGTTGCTTGTTTGTTATTGCTTGGCATGATATTCTGTAGCTAAGCATGCTGTCCGTTTCATTTTATGATTGTTGTTGTTTCTCCTTTTCAGATCCAACTGGAATATCTAATACTGCTCCCTCCGTCCCATATTAGATTACACATTCATCATTATTACGCTCTTCGAGAAACATGTTTGACCGTTAATATCTTTACCCACGTATAATAACGGAAAATAAAAAGTTGATATTTGGAAACTACTTGTTACGACGAATTGAACAATATCATATATAATAATAATATTATATTTATATCTATTCAAATATGTAGTCAAAGTTAGACACTGAATAGTGACATAAAGTGAAGTGGACAATTTAACCTGGGACGGAGGGAGTACTTGATTTCTCTAGTTCAGATCTGGCTGGTTCAAATCTACTATCACTAATAAAAGTTTGAGATTTAGCTACAAGCCGTAGCAACCAAAATTCTGTTTAAATTTTTAATCCTTCATTGTATTGTCTGCTTGAAGGCCTGTTATGGATAGATCTCCCTCGTGTCGGTACCTAAATATTTTCAGTATGTCTGCTGAGATTTCAGATCTCCAGCAGCTAAAATATGTAGTTTCTTTCACCCAATTTTCTTTGTTCCATTCCCAGTAAATAAAGTCCCTTGATAGATTGAAGAAACCGATTTACCTGGGAATAAAACAAAAGTCTTGAGATTCAGTGCACCCTCCGTCCCAATTCAAGCTGCACGGGATCTTTTTCACACTCATCAAGAAACTTGTCTAATCGTTAATATGTTTTAATACGTATAATAATGGCAAACAAAAAGTTACTTTTGAGAAACTACTTGTTATGACGAATTCAACAATATCACATACGATAATATTATTGTT